>VZUI01048160.1:0-30795 GCA_013401135.1 Cettia cetti | reverse complement strand
CCCTGCCTGCCCTGCCCTGCCCTGCCCTGCCCTGCCCTGCCCTGCCCTGCCCTGCCCTGCCCTGCCCTCCCCAGGCTCCACACCATCAACCACAGCCATTCAAGGCCCTCTGTGCGAGCCACAGCTGTTAGGTGGGGGGGAAGGACCCCCACTTGGGGTGCTGGGCGTTTTGGGAGGGGGTAACATCCCCAGTGCTACCCAGTGGAGGACATAGTGAAGCCCTGCAGAGGTGAAGTCGTTCCAGGGAGCAGGAAATTTTGTGATACATGTAGAGAGTTACACCCTTGGGCATCCCACCAAAAGCTCTCCAGAGGTCTCTTGATGAGATTCCTGTCTTGGCTGGCAGGAGCCAGCTCTAAGCCAGGGAAGCACCATGACAAGGAGCGCCATGCTTCTCCGAAACTCTTGGAAGAAAACAAGAGGTGGCTGGGTGAAATTCCAAATGAAGGAGTGAAACCCGCTCCTGGGGGAAGGAGGCATCAAGGCTTGGGCTGCCACTGACACATCAAAGCTTGGGCTGAGACAGAGATGGTAAGATACTGAGACAAACAGCCTTTTTCAGTTAAAAGGAGCCTTTGGCTCAGTCTGAGGTGAGTACAGAAACATTATCAGGAGAAGAAAAATCCATCAGAAGGCTGAGCTGGGAGAGGCAAACAGGACAGAGCAGGCGGAAAACCAAGAGGAGGAAGCCTGAGCACTGAAGCAGTGCATCCTCTCAGCTCAAGCTGCTGCAGGGTGTTGCTGAGGCGCCATGCTCCTGTCAGGCTGCACCCCCGAGGTGCTGCAGCGTGGTCTGTACGTGGTGTGTTTGGCAGCACATGAAGCAATCCTCATCCAGCTGGTGCACTGGATTGTTCCGCTCCGCTGGGATGCTGCAGGAGGGACGGGCCATAAGCAACTCTGTAAAAACAAACAAAAGCTGACCCAGCCTGCCTGGTTTAATGCTGGATGCCAAAGTGGGGAATGAAGTTTGAGCACAGCCTTAATTTTTTTTCCCTGTGCGCAGGGAGTGTGAGCCAGTTCTAATAACAGCATGCTGCACGTGTGTGTCTGAGGCCTCCGGAAAAAAACATCTGGAGTTGCACAGCTTCAGAAGAGCCCTTGGCCCCGGCCTTTGAGCCTGTGCTGTGCTGGATGGGCACATCAGGGCTGAGTTAACAGTGCTCCTTCATTCTCACCAGCTTGGCTGGGAAAGGGGGGGAGGTGGGAGCCACTGCTCTTGGGTGGGTGTGTCTGTCTGTCTGTCACTGCTGTCCAAACCCACCTTTGTAGCACCAGATCCCTCTCTGCCAGATCTCAGAGTGAGGCAGGATCCTCAGAGAGACTGAATCCCATTTTCTTATTCTTTTGTCTAATTGTTTATGAAAAAAGACATCTGAGTGGACAAGAGAACGCCAAACTTAGGTCCCAAAAGAGGAAATGGATTCGTCATCAACTCTTTTGTAAGACATCAAGGAATCTACACAAGAGAGAGCCATTATGGGTGCCCCAAACCATGGGCAAAACTCCCATGTGCTTTATTAGCTTTGAGCTAATCCAGCCATGAGACAGAGCAACAGGAAACTGGGATTTGTGAAGTTGCTCATATCAGGGAGCAGCTCAGGTTGAACTCTTCGATGCTCAGCTGTGCTTCTGCCAGTCCCCACAGAACTGCAAGCCCTGGCCAGGCACAGGAGGGTGCCCGTGAGGAGCCTGGCATGGCAGCCTGGCTTTGGAGAGGTCTCATGTGGAGAACAATCAGGAGACTCTTTCCCCCCAGGGCATCTTTCCAACATGAGCACGTCCCAGGGCTGATAGAGAAGATGCCAAGCCCCATCTCCCAGAGCTGTGAAGCACATGCTGAGCACTGAGCTCTCCAGCAGAATGGAAGGGCTTTACCACACTGAGCTGCTGCCAAAAGGCTCTGCAGAGCTGCTCTGTGGTCAGGGAGCACCAGCTCTTGGTGCTTCCCAGGGGAAAGATCTGCTTTCTCCCCTGGCTTCACCCTGAGAGTAAAGGGGATCAGATGGGAGCTGCTGCTCAAATCTGGATGCTGGGAAAACCCTGCCCACAGGGGTGCCTAACCAGGAGGGTTGTGTCCATCAGTGATTCCATGTGAGCACATCCTGCAATGGCTCATGATGTGCCTAGGGAGCTTCTTTCTCCACTTGGGCTGCCAGGAGCTGATGATTTCGGTTCCACCTCTCACTCCTCCACAGCTATGCTCCAAGCCAGTCCAAAAATGGTAGAAATTTTTCCCTACCAAGGATCCAACAGACAACGTTATGCAGGACACAGGAGGCACCCAGAAACAGGAGCTGAGCAGGAAGAGATGAGAGCAGAGGCACTACAGGCAGCTGCTCCCCTGCTCCACTCCCGGGGAGGGCTGGGGGAACCACCACGAGGCTAATTTCACGAGCGGGTGACACCAAACAGTGACCTGTTCTGCTTCCCATGCTTTTTAATTAACACTTGCATGGCCTCATCAGCTGAGTAATTGCCTCCCTTCATGGGTCAACAAGCCAGCAGCCCCTGACCTCCCATTCCCATCTGGGTACGAGGTTTGGTGCCTGCACAGGGCGCAGTGGCTGTATGCTCTTGTACCACCAGACCCACAGTGACAGCAGAAGTGATAGCACAACCCAGGAACTCTGCAACTCAGCATGATCTTGGCCAGGACCAGCCTTGCCCACTCTAATGGTGAGCTTTAAACTGGTACCACTGGTGGAAAACCTCCCCAGCATGCTGGGGAGTTGCCCTTTCTGTTGCCATGACATAGGAGCAGATTGCAGCAAGGGAAATTTAAGCTGAATATTAATAATAAAATGGTATCTGCTAGTAAAAATAATATAGCCCTGGAGGAGACTGTATTGAGCCATCTGGAGATTTTAAAGGAAAGGTTAGATTAAAAAAAAACCTGTCAGGACCAATTTGGGGTAGGGGAATGGATTGGATGGCTTCCCAAGAGCTCTCCCAGCCTGAGTTTTTCCAAGTACAAATTCATTTCCCAAAGTGGCAAGGCAAGAGAGCAGCTCTATTTAGAGGCAGAGTTTCTCCCTAGTGATTCCCACTGGATCAAAGGCATTCCTTGAATTGGCACTCACAGAGGCCTTTTCTCTTGGCAGCGGCTCTGTGTCTGTGTGAGAGAGGGAACCTTCTGGACAGCCTGGATTTCCCAGGTGCACATCCATCAGGACCCACTCAGGGCTCATTCTCCCATGTCATAATCCCTGGGAAGATCCCACAGCTATCCCACACTGCTTCCCCAGCCCCTGGGAGGGATGGGGACACTGTGTTTCCCAAACTGTCAGGCAGGACACATGTCCCAAATGCCACAGCAGTGCAGTGGGATGGCAGTTCAAGGAGAACAGTGATAGTTCTGCAGTTGCTCCAGTTCCCAGCTAAAACTGCGCTCAAGGAAGTCCACCACGCTCATGATTCAGCTACAGTACAGCTCTTTTTGGCTCCCAGCACACGCTTTTGCCTCATCCCTGCTCCTTGCAGGGCATGGACCACTTCTCCCATTGCTCCCAACGGGAAGGGGATGCAGGTGTGCAGGCAGGAGGCCTCCCTGGTGCATCAGAACCCCAGGCACGGTCCCAGCATTTGCCTTGTCTGGAGGTTGCCACGGTTTTGTTCTGAGCTAGCCCCTGGCCCCAGCCCCGGGGGTGTGATTCCATGTGTGCCCCCCAATCTATGGGGTGGGGGCACCTGGGCTTGCCCAGGCTGCAGGGGCTGAGAACAAAATCCCTTTCTTCGTGGGAAAGTGGAGTGACTTGAAGTGGTCAGACAGCCTTATCTCTGGTTTCGAGAGGCACACGCTGATCGTTTGTCAAGATTAGCGCGTGCGGTGGAAGGGATGGAGCTGTTCCAAATCCACGCTCACTGCTCTTCCCTGGGCTCACGGCCATTCATAAAAATGCCAGAGCAGCAGCGGCAGCACATACTGGGGTTGTGGTTTGGGGAGGACTAGGAGGGGTCAACCACAGGTTATACAAGCTCTGAGCAGGGAAAAGAATACACAGGTTGCTTTATTTATATAGCCATTAACGTCTTTCCTTCAGGAAAATGTGCAGGGAGACTGGCAGCAGGAGATTTAGCAAGGATGAGGGGCAGGCAGGAGGTGATGTGCTTAAAAGACTTTTCCCAGCTATGCCAGGACTCCAGGGATGAGAGCATTAACAGGCAACAGCCACAGGGATGGAGCAGGAGCAGTCCCAGGATTCAGCAGCACACAGGTCAGGATGGAGAGGATGAAGACTGAGGAAAGGAGGAGATTACATCCTCCCAGTAAAGCCCAGCATGCTGATGGTGGGGGGCTGGGGACTGTGGTGAGGGGCATCTGGCCTGTGAGCCCCAAGGAGGAGCAGCCCTCATCTTAGCTGAGCAGGAGTCTGGGAATGCTCTAAAAAGCTGGTGCCCAGGGCCAAGGAGGAGTAGGGGTTTAGTTCCTCAGGGTATTCAGGGTATGAGAGAAAAGTTTGCTCTGTGGGCAGATAAAGACCTGAGAGGGATCCCTAGGGCAAGAAAGAAGTTAGCCAGCTCCTGCCTACCTGAAAGGATATCCCTGAAGCCAAAGGAAAGTGGCAGGAGAGGAAAATGCCTTTGGAGTGTGGGCTTGAGGCTGTGTCAGGCACAGAGCTGTGCTGTGAGGGAAGGTACTGGTGCAGCTGGGGATCTTTGGCTGGAAAGGTCCTTGCAAGGTCATTCTTGTCCATCCTGGCTTTGGTGGAGAGGGCTCTGGCAACAGGTGATGGGCTTGTTCAGCCTGGCTGAGACCGTGGGGGTCCCTGGTGCAATGCCCAGGTGTCTGAGATGCCATTCCCGTGCATCTGGGAGAGGGGCTTGGTGCCAGCTCACCCCCAGCAGCAGCACATTATCCTACAGACTCTGCTGTCTGAGGGGCCTGAGGGGCCCTGGCTTTGGGGAATTGTGTGGCTTCAGGGTTCCTGTGTCAATGTCCTTCTCCAGGGACTGTCCCTGGTGCAAGAAACAGTTTCACTGCTTTTGGTTTAAAGAAGTGCCCCAGAACTGTTTAGATGATTTTTAAGGTGCTTTCCAGCCCAAACCAGCTGATATGTTTGACTGCTTCTCCATGGCTCAGCCTGGTCCTTTGCAGAGCTGTGCCTTTGGATTTTAGGAAGATCCGTGTTCTTCCTTAGCTGTATGTCCAGCTGAGTCACCTTCTGCCTTTCCTGGGAACAGGATGGTGGCAGCCACCCAGCAACAGAGTCACAAAACCTCTGCTCAGTGTCCTCACTGCTGCACACAGTGGAAGAGAAGCACCACAGAAGCAGAAAGAAAATACTTCCCCTTTCGGATGTGGGGAATATTGAAGGGCAATAATACAAACTTCTGGGTGATTTCTTTTTTTAATTCACCCACAGGCACCTGGTTCGTGCACACAAGGGAAGGACAGGAAGCCAGGACTGCTGGGGTGACCTCAGCAAGAGAGAGGGACGTGAGGGACAGCTGTGGATACAGGTTTTCCTGTACATGGTGGGCCCACAAGGGTGATGGCCAAGTGCAGAGGCTGCTGCAGGGCCCTGTGAAGCAGCAGCCTGAGGTTGGTCCTCTCTCCCCCACCTCCTGCATTTTAGACACACAAGCCACATAGAACTTCACAAGATGCACCAACAGCCTGTTTGGATGAGGACTGCCCCAGTGGCAAATGAGTGTTTCTGTGGTGAGTGATGGAGAGCAGCCCACCTGGGAGAAACTATCCTGCATATCTGATTCTCTATTTTGTGCCTATTTTTGCCTAGCCATGGACATTTTGCCTGGAGATGGAGTCCTGGGACAGCAGGAAGTTTTCCCATACCTCAGGTCTGCTTTTTCCTGGCTGTGCTCATGACTTGCTTGTTCCAAGCCATGGGCAGCACGGCTCCCACATGTCCCCAAGCACCGGGTGACTCTGGATATACCAAATGTGGGAACAGCTGGGCTGAAACCCTGCCATCATCCACATCACTTGAGGCAAGGAGATGAGTGGCAGTTATTTTTGGGTTCAAGGGGAGGCTCTTCATGTCCTGTTGCTGCAGCCAGCTCTGCCCCATCCTCTGAGGCAACACGGCAGGCACGCGGGTGCGATGAGAGTGGCCATAAATAACAGGTGGTTATTTATGCACAGGGAAGAAAGCGTAACTGATACCAGCTTGGGCTCCTTCCAGACCTGCTTGGAGCTCATGGCTGATACTTGGCTTCACCCACTTCCCTTTGCAAGCAGCTGTTCCTGCAGGCCCTGCATCTGTGCTTGGCCTTGGGCAGTGTTTGCTAATCCTCCGTCTCACTGTACAGCAACGTGCGCTCGCCAAGGTCCCACTGACCCATCACCAACAACAACAACAACAAAAAAAAAAATAGGAGGAGGAGGAGAACTTGATATCTTCTGCAAGAGAAATAGCTTGGGTTCAGCATTGGAGATTTTCCTGAACTCTCAAGGAATTTCCTGATCTTAGGAATCTGCCAAAATTTGGGATCTGCCTGGGCTGGGCTGCGCGTATTTCCAGAGCACACGCTGCGGTGTTGTGTTTTATGTTCCCACCCCCGTCTTTGTGAGGGCACACTCTCTCTGAATGGGAAAGTCTCCCTCTGACAGGCTGCAGGAATACAGAGGGATTTGTTTAACATCCCTTTATTATGGGATCAATGGGATTTTTTTTTTTTTTGGTCCTAAATTCCTGTCTTGCTTCCCCATGCCAAACCCCAGGCTTTTACTGCAGCCCTCGTGAACATGGAAACTTGGGTGCAGTTGTAATACTTTGGGTTAGTGGCTCACTGGTAGACCTGGAATTAAAGGCACAACCTCAGCTTAACTAGTAACCCATATTTTTACCAAAAAAAAAAAAAAAAAAAGTAATGCCTTTCTGCTTGTAGCTGGGGCTTGGTATTCATGTGTTTATCTCATGTATTCCAAAAGCAAACAAGGTTCTGGGTGGGAAGAGTGCAGCCCCTACCCTCGGAACAAACTCAAACGAAATTCCTCAAGGTCTTTTTCCAAAAATTAATGCTGTCTGGATTGCAACCAGGTTGTTTTTGACCAGCTTTAATCTGTGAAATCAACACCGACTCAGGAAATGCTTAGATTGACTCTGAAGGAGGACTTTGCCAGAACTTTCCTCCTATTTATAAGGCATAGCTGGAAAACAGCAAAACCTCCCAGAGGGAACCTGTCCTGACCTTCCTGTTTAACCAGTGCAGTCTGGAGGGGTTTTATCATCCCTTAACTCTTGGGTTTGTCCCCATGAGGTCAGCAACCCCCTTGGATCATGCATGGTGCTGGAGTCTGGGACAGCTTTTCCACAGGCTTCAGTGGACTTTGCACCAGTATTCCTGCGACCCAGCAACGTTATTTTGGGAAAAACCCCAGATCCTGCAGGGAATGGTCAGAGCTGAACCCTTAGAAACACCATCCTCCTCCCAGCTCCAGCCCAGGGAGCTGCTCCCTGCCTCCCTGTTTGCTCGGGATGCCTCGGCATTGCAAGGTCTCCATCTCCTGGGTTTGGGTTGAGCAGAGCCTGGTCCAGAAGAGCCTGTGGCATCCCCCAGGTACCCCCACATCTCACTGTCCCTCCTTCCCCATCCAATGCCCTGCAAGGGCATTGCAACTGTGTCACACTTGAGAGAGGGAGGAAAAGAAAACCCAGCGTGAGCACATGTGGCGGGCAGGGGGAAATGGCTGCTGCAAAGTAAGCAGTGCCTTTAAAGAAGTGTTTGTCTGGGGTTTGTTTAGTTATCCTCTAGGTAATTTTACAGCTGAGGAGGCTGGGCCATTCAGGCAATGGCCAAAACAATATCTCCACTGTCTGAGCAGCTCTCGTGGCTCGGCATGGCTCAGTGGTGCTGGGGGGGCAGAGGGAGGATGGTGAAGAGAAGTTTCTTTTACCGGCCGTGGGCAGAGGACGCCATGGAGGATGTCCTGTAATTAAGACATCGCCCCGAACGATCAAGTCACTCGGCTGTCAGGTTGAATAAACCTCTGGGCTCAGGCTGGGTGTGAGAGGGGGAGGAAGTGAAAAAGCCCAGTCCCATCATTTTGATCTGAATTGTGGCTCCGGGTTTGGGGCACAGTGGGATGCTCCCTGTGGAGGAGGTTGATGGGATGAGGGCTATGGTCCCTTGTTCTCCAGGGCACTGTGGGGTTGGAGGCAATTCTGCCCTGCCTGTGCCCATTTCCCCCCAGGCCCTGGGAACCTGTTCCTCCAGCCTGTCAGACACACGAACTGGGACTCCAGAATGCTGACTCACCCTCGTGTGTGTGCCAGGGCAATCCTGCCCCCATCCCAGCAAAGCATGGTTTGTCCCATCGGATCCCAGGCTGAAATCCCCAAGGCAATCCCTAGGAAAAAAACTCCCCTGCCTCTTCCCAAGGCTTTGTGCAGCCCAAGTTGGAAACGTGGGGGCTCAAATCTGTGAGCACTACGTGCAAATAGCTCACATCAGCTCCCAGAGCTGTTCCCAAGAGCCGGAGCACTCGCTGCTGGCAGCCAGCTTGCAGGAGGATACCGATAGTTCATGCAGACACGGCGAGAAACCAGCCCTGTTTCCCATTCACGAGGGGTGGCTCCAAAACAACACAGAGATCTGTCACAGCATATATGTGGCATCTGTGCAAATTGGCCTGACTGCCTAAATAATTCCGTATATATTTATAAACTGTGAGATGTAACGTTTTTTCCTGTTTACTTTTCGGTTGAATTCCTTGCTCATGGAAATGAGAGCTGCAGCGCGGCGGCGAGACATAACCATTGTATGGGGAAGACACTGTACAAACTGTCCTAGAAAATTCTGCCAAAATGCCAGGCCACATCAGCCCTGATCTGCAGCCCCTCGCCCCTTCCCACACGTTCCCCCCTGTCCTCCTGCTGCATGGAGCTGAAGCCAGCCCAGAGCTCTCTGCCAAGGGGGGTGTTTGCCCAAATATTAATTGGGAGAGAGGTTGGTTTGGCCCCACGGCAAGGAAGGTGGAAAAGAGGGAGAAAAGAGTGGCAAAGTTTTCCAGCCTGCCAGGATTGCTGTGAATCTGAGCTGGGCAAATCATCCATGGGTGAAATCAGAAGAGGTCTCTGCCCCACCAGCCACGGGTGGGATGCCCTCCCACGTGCTGCTGAGCACTGTGGAGCTGGCAGCATCCTGTGCTGGCACTGATGGAGATTGGCAGTGTGAGCCCCTTTGTGGCTCGGCTTGGACAGCAGCACATCACTGTCCCCACCAGAATCTCCCATGGCTGATCTCAGTGTTCAGCAGTTGCTGAGCATCTCTGGGGTGCTGCTGAAATGCTGTGCCCAGAAGAGTAAGGTCAGCCAAGGGGGGCAGGCCCCTGGCTCTGCCCCTTGGTCTGGTTTTGTGGCCAAGCACGTGGGATGGTGCCCTGCTTACGTGGGAACTGCAGTGCTTATACCAGAAGCAGCCCTTGCACTCTTATATGGGTTTGGAATTGAGGTGTCCAGAGCATTTGTGACTCTGGAATTTTAGGGATAGGTGGAAAATGACAGATTCAAGGAGCTCACAAGGTTTCTGCATCAGTCAGCAAGGGAGTCAATGCAGGCACAGCCCTTGTTGCCAAGTGTCACCGTCCCCTGAAGGGCCAGGACCTGCTGGAGCAAGGGACAGCACATCTGCTGGGGGAAGAAGGGAAAGGGAAGGGAGAAAAGAGTTTAAACATTGAAAGTGAATTGTAAACTCCATTTAATGGCTACATGGAGGCCACATGTGAGGCTGTCAGCTGTCCAAGGGGGCTCTGCGAGGGTGGCAAGAGGGGCTCGAGCTTCTGCATCCCTCAGAGGGGCGCAGCCTTTTCCATGGACCTCGAGGGCTGGCACATCCCAGCCTGCCTGGATAATCCAGGTCCAGCATGGCCAAGGGGAGGTAAGGAAGGAGAAGCCTCAGGGTCCCAAGGGCTTTTCCCCATCCCACTGTACCCCCCTCCCCTCTCAGGGGCACTCTGACCCTCAGGAGGACTCACTGAGGACTACTGGCTGTTGCTCAACATCCCTTGCAAAGTAGGAGAGGCCAAAACAACCACTTCCATGGCTGAGAGACAGCAAGGATGGAGCAGGGCAACGAGAACATGTGGGGCCTCCATGTGCTTGCACTTGCATCACCCTGGTCACTCCCCTCCTCAAATCCATGTCACCTGCTGGTGGCATCTTCGCTTTCAACTCTATTTATAGCATCAATTCAATTTAAAACTTATTTAGCAGTGACCACAGCTATTGTGTCATATTTATTTATAGCCTTTCACACTTGCTTCTGTTCACTCTGTGGGTTATTTCAGTCACATTTCTTGTCCCTTACATAAAGGTCTGGGAACAGCTGTGCTGGAGCAGATCAAAGGCCTGGGGAGCCCCACATTGCCTCTCAAATACGAGCCTGAGACAGGAACTGGGAAAGGAGGAATGAAGTAAGTGTGCAGGGATGCTCCTGGCAGTGAAAGGGTGAGGCACACCTCCAGGTCAGCCCCCTGCAGCCCCCTGGGACCTCCCTGAACAGCTCTAATCTCTTCTGCAATGCAGTTTTACTTCTGACCTCCCCACTGCCCCACCACCACTGCCACATTTCACAGTGCCCCTGTGAAAGGGGGCTGTGACCATGGCATGCATTCCCTGGGGACATTGGGGACCAGCTGGTGGTGGCAGGGATGCCCTGTGAGCAAGGGGATAATAATAACTGTAGAGGGTGACAGCTGAATTCCTAGAAATGCCTTAGAATCAGGGATTTCTGTGCTTGCACATGGCTCAGGGAGCAGGTGGGAGCGTGGTTGCCTCCCAGCCTCTGCCCTCTGTGGAGGGGTGATGTGGGATAACCAAAAGCATTGGGAGGTCCTCGGCCTCAGAGGCCTGAACTGAGGCTGTGGATGAGCTCCCACATGAGTGATGGGAGGCAGAGATGGTCCTGGCTCCTGCCCAGCAGTGGGTGCTTTGCTCAGAGCCCTGAGACAAGAGGGCTGTGGGGTGGGGAGAGCAGCTGTGCCTGCAGGATGGTAAATGAGGCTCTGGGATGGACCTGGGCATGTGAAGAGCCACCATTAAAGCAAGTGTCCGTGGAAAGCCTGACTTCTGGACACAGTTGTTTCATACAATGACAAAGACCATCAAAAGGAGGCGAGACAGGCAGAAAGGAAAGCATAATTGGATGTTTTGGTAATCCTTTTCTGCAGGAGACTCAATGGCTCGTCCGACCGGAACGGGGTAAGGGCTCATCCTCCCGGAGCAGCTCTGGGGGAGGGCTGGGAGAGCCCTGCCCCACCGAGGGGGGCAGGCAGCAGTGTCCCCTCTGGCATGGCCAGCAGTGCCAGCCCGAGGCATCCCACCTGCTGTCCCTCCCCTGGCAAAGGGCAGCTGGCCCGGGTGGGTGAGGAATGGGCACAGCAGCTCCTGGGCAGGAAAGGGGATGGTGGGCACGGCTGCTGCTGCTGCGGCCCATGGGGCACTATCACCAGGGTTGTCCCCTTTAGACAAATCTCAAGCTTTGCACTCGACTGACCGTGTCATGGCCAGGCTGAGCTGTCCCTACACCTCCCTTGGGTGCCACGTGCCCCCACCTCAACCCAGAGCCCTGTCCCTGCTCAGGGTGATGTGCCTGATGGGCTCTAAACCCTTTGCTGCAGGACTGAAGCCTCGTTTGCCTCTGCTTTCCCACCCTGGCCAGGTGTCACCCTGAGGGAGAGGGGCCTGAAGAGTGCAAGTGGGGACAGCACAGGGGGCAAGGCACTGCCGGCTGCCGGCTGGGCGTGGAGGGAAGGCAGGACGGTGGCAGAGGGAGGTTCTGGTGCTCTCCCGAGCCGCCTGGGGTGCTTCCCCGGCCTCTCCATCAGGGTTTCAATCGGTGCGGAGAAACCCGTGGCAAAGTCAGTCCAGCTGCCCCCACTCTCCCGTGAAACTGGATCTATTTCCTGGGATTACACGCAGCACCTTAAAGAAAATATTTACAGAATTTATATTCACATCCCGTTCGCCCTCTTCTCAGGGGGCTCTGCCGTGCCCTCCCTCCCTCCAGCTCGCACTTCATCTCCCCCGCGCCTCCTCCCGCTCGCCTTCCCCCCGTCCTGCCACAATGCCCGCCTTTGTGAGAGGAACAATGTTTACTCTCCACCGAGGATGGGGGGATTGGGAATGAAAAGGGCTGCCTCCCCCTCGCCCCGGCCCCGGGCTGCACTCGGTGGCGGGAGAAGGAGGAATTCCTGCAGGAATGCCGATGGCCACGGCCGCCGAGAAGACAGCCCAGGCGAGGGGATAAATATTCATGTTGGAGGAGAGAGGGAGGAAAGAAAGAGAAAGAAGGGGCTGGGGACCGGGATAATCCGGGGTCCATCGTTTTTCTCCGCGGTGTAAGGGTGTGCTGGAAGCTCCCCGCTGCCCCCGCTGGGTTTACAGGTCCGTGATGCAGAACGGGTGCAGCTCTGTCTTGGCCTAAAGCAGGAGATGAAAGGCATGTCTGTGTCGGGGAGGGCTCTACAGCAGCCCCAGGAGCAGAGAAGGGGATCTGGGGCTCGGAGGCGAGGGCTGTGGGAGCCAGCATGTGGCTGCAATTACGGGGATGCTTGCGAGGATGGTGCGCTCGAGCATTGGAAATGCATCGCTTTCCTCCCCGCCCTTCCCTGCCGCTGGCTGCCTTTCCCCACCAGAAGCCAAGACTTCTCCTGCTGCTCCTTGCTGGGAAGGCATCCAGCTGGAAAAGGGGAGCGCTGGAGGGAGGGAGGGAGGGAGGGCTGCCCTGCAGCTGCGGGTGGGTGACGGGGATGGGGACCCCAGCCCGGGCACCCAAGGAGGGGTGGCAAGCCTTTAACTTAGTCAAAAGTGCAACCGTTCTCTTTTTCTCTCGAGGTAAAGCATCAAAGTCTGGAGAAGCTTTTTTCACGGATGGCTTTGCCACCCTCAGTGCCCTCTGCCCCAGCCTTTGCTGCCAGGGCTGGGGCAGCTGAGCCGGGCATGCTGCCCTCCCCACTGCAGCACTGGCCCTCCCCCAGCTTTCCTAAGCCTTTCCCCACGTGAAAAGGGAGCTGCTCAGAGCTCACAGAGCTTGCCCTGGGCCAAGGGCATTCCAGGCACCCCCAATGCCTGTGAGAGGCCTGGGGGGCAGGAAGGACATGGGGTTGGCATCCATGCAACGATGGGCTTTGGAGCCAGCCCTAGTCAGGAGGCCAGGAGCCATCTCCAGAGGTGAATGTGGAGCTTCACACAAGCTTCTTTGTGTTTCCTGAACAAGCCCAGTGTCTAAATATAGCAAGTACTTGGGCATTTTACTCTGGGAAGGGAAAACAGCTCCAGTGCCAAGAGAGATCCTCTTCTGTTTGCACAGTGTGAGGGCTGCATGTCCTCTGTCTGCACCCATCGAGGGGGGTCTGTGCTGACAGGGGCTGGCTCACCCCAAGCTCTGCCTGTCCCTCGGGAAGCTCGTCCAGCAAGCCTGGGTGATGCCAGAAATCCTGCACCGTGCTTTGGGCATCGAGTCCAACTGATGCATGAGCATGCTGAAAGGCTCTGCTCTCTCCTGGAAGCAGCACAGCTCTCTTCCCGGTTTGTTCCAAGAAAAGGGAAAAAAATATTTGCTGTTTAATTCAGGGCTGAGGCAGGAAATCATCATTCCCAGGGCCCCCTCTCCTCACTGATTGGGATGGTCTGGTTGGGTACCACATCCTCTAGCCTCAGCAAGAGAGGAGCCTGAGGAAGAGGGATTCATTGGGATATTCTATTCACTTAAATACTCTCACTGGTCTCCAAAGAGGAGATTTAGGCATGAGGATCTGTACCCTGGTCCATCTGTGTCACAGTCAAGAGCCCCAGCAGCTCTCTGAGCACTGTTTATTTTCTGCCTGACAGGTGGGAGGATACAGTTATCCATCTTCTCCCCGATTCCCAACCTGATAGGTGCAATGGGAACACTCAATCCACCCAAAAAAATGTTTTCTTCACCTCATTTCCAGATGCTATGCTAGAGGAAAAGCAGACTGTGCTGTTTATGGTTTATTTGACTTAATGCTGCTGTCCAGGCAATCCAGGCTCTCACCCATCCTCAGGCTGTTGGGAGCAGGCAGGCACCACCAGAGGAACCCATCCATGCTGCAGCTTGTGCTCATCCCCTCTGCATGCCCTGCCTGGCTGTGCTGTGCTGTGGAGCCAGCTCCCTCCTGGCTCATCACTCCCTGTCACCACCAAGGGCTGTGGGTGGTCCGGGCAACCCACCTTTGCCCTGGCCTTTGCTCCCCAAATCAAGGAAAACAAAAGTGTGGCACTGCAGGGGCCCTGCTCACAGGGCTCTCCGCCTCGCTGCCTTCCCAGCTGCTCTGTGCCTGTGCTCTCCTTCCAAGCTGGATGCTGGAGGTGCAGGCATGTCCATGCCATCACACCTGGCACCTGGGCACAGCCCTTGGGCTGGGCGATGCAGAGGGCAGAGAGAGCAGGGCTCTGCTCTGAGCCAAAGCACTCCCTGAGCTCTTGGAGCACTCACAGGCTGGGGACTCAGAGGTGAGCACACAGCTGAGGAGCAGGGGCTGGGGGGCTTTGCCTCCCTCTGTACAGTTTCCTGTCATTCCCTGGCGGTGCAGAGCTGCAGCTCCCAACAGCTCAGCAGGGCCGTGCTGATAAGGGATGGGGACACTGAGGGAAATGCTGTGTCTGACTGGGAATCAGCATCCTCCTGGCTGGGTGGGAGGCCACCATCTCCCTGCTGCTCCAGGAGCAGTTCTTGGCTCACACAGATCCTCCAGCACCAGCTCCTGCTCTCCCTGGGCTGCCAGGCTGCGGGAGTGTGAGGCTCTGCAAATGTCACCTGCCACAGAAGGGCCACCACGGTCACGCCCAAGCTGCAGGGATCAGGTTTTGCATCTGATTGTTTGCACAGGGAAAAGGTGTCCCAGAATGTGAGTAGAACAATTGGGCTCCTCTCCCTGGGTCTACTGGAGGAGGCTTTAATGGAGAGCAGGAGTGAGTTAAAGGGTAGAAAGAGGCCCTGGATTTCTCTGGGAACGCAGAAGGATTAAAAGCTCTGGTCCCTATATTGCTTTTTCTATTTCCTTTCTCCTTTTTTTTTTTATTTTTTTTATTTTTTCCTTATGGTATTATTTGATGGTTAGAGGAAAAAAATCTGGAAACATAACTGCATAAATTGCTGTTATTTCCGGCTATCCCTGCAGAGCCTGGCTCTCTCTTCTCCAGATGGACTGGCTTAGAGAGCCTCCAGCTCCAGAAAGGCTCCCGGGGGCCCAAAGCTGCCCTCTTTTCATTTGCCATCTTGAATTTTGCTCCCACCACCCGTGCTGGCAGTGGGAAGCAATGCTGCTCCCTGAGCCAGGTAACACAGGCAGCTGGGCTCCAGGGGCCCCTGAGCCTGGCTGGGAGCACTGGGAAACACTGCTGACAGTACTTTGCTGTGTGCCCCTGCTCCCCTTTGCAAAGATCAAACCTCCTCAAGGTCTGCTTTCCCCTCACCATGGGTGTGCAGGGGTGTTTGGACCAGTTTATCCTTCCCCAGGGACAGAGTTCCTCCTTGTGGATGTGAGGTAGGGGCAGGGCCCTGCTAAGCAAGAAGCAACAGAAGAGAAAATGACCTCAGGTTGTGCCAGGGGAGGTTTAGATTGGAGATTAGGAAAAATTTCTTCGTGTAAAGGGTTGTCCAGCCTTGGCACAAGCTGCCCCAGGGAAGTGGTGGAGTCACCATCCCTGGAGGGATTTAAAAGATGCTTAGATGTGGCACTTGGGGACATGGTTTAGTGGTGGCCTTGGCAGTGCTGGGTTAATAATGTCTATGTCTCATGTCTATGACACACTTGGACACATCTTGCAGGTTTTTCCAAACAGGAACAATTCTGTGTCTCCACGATGCTCTGGGGACCAGCAGGCAGGGCAGGCACAGGGTCAAGGGGGGCAGGATGGGAGAGAAGGATCCTGTAGCAGTGACCTGGTGATCAGTGTCCAGCAGCAAGGAGGAGACCTGCCAGTGACAAGCAGTTCCCAGTAATCCCACAGCTCCTTGCCTGATTGAAGAGCAGCCCCAGCCCCAAGGCTCCTCACCACAGAGAGCTGCTCCACAGTCCTGCTCTGCTGGCTCCTGCCCCACGGCCAACAGAGCATGCAAAAATTCCTCAGGTGCAGGAGCCACTATGTGTTCAGCCTCAATGTGTGGAAAAATATGCATATGTTCCATATGCACGAGAAAGAGGCCTTGAAAACTGGGAGGATGCAATGATCAATAAATTACAGCTTGGGTAATATTTTCCACCATCACCAAATAAATCAGATCTTATTTTTCCCGTATGTCCACAGATTTAATGGCAGCAACGGTGCCCTTGGTGGTCGTAAAACTCCATCTTCCTCCTGAAGGGCCTCCTAAACAATTTGTCATTTGGCCTTTGCTTGTTTTCTTTAAAATTAGCTGGTCCAGACATTTAACAGCCCAGGAGCTAAGAAATCCATCAACATATCCCAGCTTCCAACTATCTCTGTGTGCACTGCGAGGCTGCATCGCATCATGGTGGGGGAAGGAGGGATGGGAAGGAGCAAGCTGTGGAGTCAGGGATCATGGGGGATATTTTTCATCTGAGCTTTAAGATCACCTTTCCTATTCCCACTTCTTTCTTTCTTCCCATCTCTTCTTTCCCCCCTACGGTCACCTCACCTCTCCAGCTGCCATGAGCAATACTCTCCTTCCAGCCGAAGTGAGCAAGTCAGGGGCTGACCCTTTCTCCTAGGTGTAAACACTGCCTTGTTAAAAGGGGATAATTGCCGGGGTCTAGTTAACCCTGGTGTAAAATCAAAGTGAATAGAGCCCTGCTGAGACTTCCAGCCATGTGGACCATGACGCCTGGGCTCTGGGGTAAACAGCCAAAGCTCCACTGCTTGTCAGCTCAGTGCATTCAGTGGAAAGTTAACTTCTCCCTGAAAGAGAAGCGCTGTCTTTTGGGTTGATTTATACCCCCCAGACACAGGACCAGCTGAGGGGTGAGTCCTTTACCCACTGGAGAACCTTGCCAGTGGTTTCCTGGGTGCCCTGTTGGGAACAAGCAGGGGTTGAGCTGTGGGGGTAGGCTATGTGTCACTGGACAGACAGTAACCACGGCTGGGACCTGATGAGTATTTTCAGCCCCGGTGCCCCTGCACCCTCTGACAGTCCCCAGGGTCCCAGGAGAGGCAAACCCAGGGCTGCACACAGGATCTGGGAGGGGCCATTCTCGCTGTTTCTTGGAGCAGCTTCTGCCTCACCATCACAGAGGGGTTCCTGTGCTGCTGGAGGCCTCCTGTGGAAGCTGAAGGGCTGATGTGGCATTTCTGGCCTCTGCTGTCTCAGTGCTGCCCTGACCTGCATCCCCTCAGTGCCCTGCTTCCCTGGATCACGGGCAAAGGATGGCAATGAAGAAGCTGCAAAAGTTTTCTCAGGTGGCAGGAAGCTGTGCACCTGAGAAAAGAGGTAGGAGGGGTGGCCAGCCCTTTTCCATGTATCCTTCCCAGTGAAGCCCACTCTTGCATCCCCAAATGGAGGAGCTGCTGCCCAGGCATGCTCAGCTGGGTGGGGAACAGGGGCAGCATCCCCAGGTGGGATGTCCTGGGCAGAGCAGGCAGTCCTGCCTCCCCCCTCCCAGAACACCTGAGGCCATTCCCAGGCCAGCAGGCAGGAGCAGACACCCGTCAGCTCCTCCAGCCCAATCGAAAGCGAAGCCAACCCCCTCGTGTTATTTTTTCCTATTTGACCACTGGGGCCAGTCATAGTCAGCTCCAGTAATTTAACCTGAAATGCCAAGAATCCTATTTCTGCCTCTCTGCTCACTCTCCAAGCTCTGCCCATGGCCTCAGAGCGAGATAAACCATCTGTGAGTGAGTCTGGGCTGTGAACAAGGCCCACGGGCTCAGGGCTGGCTGCAGAGAGAGGGGCTCTGCAGGCACCGAGCTGAAGGCATTTTGATTGCTTCCAGGATTACTACCCAGCATGTTTATTCCTCCAGTGAGGAGGACTTCATAACTCAGGGACTCCTGACAATGTATATATATTGAAATCTTATAAGAGTAATGACCATATCCAATGATATTTTGTTCTCATCTTGCCAATATAAACAACTCTCTGGACTTACCGAATTGCATTGGGTCATCCTGAATAATTAGGCTCGCATGTTCCATTTATTACCTTGAAAATCCTTTCTCATTGTATTATATATATATAGATCTAGCTAAATGTAATATGTTCAAATGAAAACCAGACACAGCAGCGAAGGAATTTGAAATATGAGGCTGAGAGTACAAGAAGCAGCAGAAAGGTCCCTCTGCTAATAGGAAAAGCCAAGTGGTCTGGGGCTAGGAAATCAGGGCAGGTCAGGTGTGAGCTGTGTGAGCCGTGCAGGGGGCTGGGCTCTGGCTGCATCCCTGCAGACAGGCTCGTGTTTAAGGAATTCCAGTAACTAACTGGTGAGGCTGCTTGTACTGGCAGGATGTGGGGAGGAGCGGGGTGGGATCCCGGTGTCTGGATCTGCTCTGATGTCCCTGTCAGTGCCAAGGTCTCTTTGCACGGCTGCAGGCCGTCGGTGGGGTCAGACAGTGTGACTCCAGAGAGCATCTCCAGACCTCCTCAAAATCCTTTCTTCGGGATCCAGAAAGTCTCCCACAGCATCAGCAGGCAAGAAACTGTCAGCACCTTGGAAAAATGAATCCACAGCAGGGTGAGGCAGGAGTCCTGGCTGCCCCTGGTAGGGGGATGAGGGGTGAGTCTGGAATGAACTCAGACAGCCTTGCCAGCAGAAAATATAAAAGCTTTCCTTGGAGCCATGATGGGGCTTTGGAGAGAAGCAGTGGCCCCTGTATTTCCCTGATAATGCCCCTGTATTTCACTGATAATGCCCCTGTACAGCATGGACAAGGCAGAGAATTAACCCTCAGGATCTGCAGCTGTACACAACCTTTGCCAAAACTCCTTCTGCCCCTCCCTGAAATGTGGCAGGGAGGTGAGCATCTCCACAGTGATTCCCAGCCCCAGCCTGGGATGCAGCTCATCACTGCTTGTTTGCTCAGGAGGGGCAAAATGATACGGTCCTGCAGTGCAAAACACACCTGTCACAGCTTTGCTTTCACCATTCTTCCTTTTTAAGGAACATTCCTTGGCAAAATGAAGAGGAAATGGATCTCACAGATGCAAGTAACTTTCATGGCTGGGGTGGTGCATACCAAGACAAATTTGGGGCTGGAAAACCCTCTCTGGACACTCCACACCTTGCCTTGGCTTGCTGATGCCTGCAGGGCTCGTGGCTCTTGGCCTTCAATGGCAGATTTGTGGCTGGTTTGTTTTCTCAGTAGGGACAAGGAGGAGAAATCTGAGGGTGGAGCAGACAAACCCCAACCCTGGAAGTGTTAAAGTTCAGGCCCAGTGGTCTTTGAGCAACTTGTTCTAGTGGAAGGTGTCCCTGTCCATGGTGGGGGGGTTGGAATAGATGCTCTCTAAGGCCTCTCCCAACCCAAACCCTTCTGTGATGCTGTGATTCTGTGAAATACAACTTGTGTCAGCCCTTGTGCCTTTGCCATCTTCCTCTGTGAATACTACCATAGAAATCCTCAAAATGGGGGTGAGGCAGGAAAACCTGACCCATGTTCTGCTTGATTAAAACTCTGCTTTCAGGCCAAGAGCAAGGTGAGAGCCCCAGTTCCTGTGCCGTGGGGAAGGTGTCCTGCAGCCAGAGGTCACCAAGCCAGCTGCAGCCAGGGAGAGCTGGTGGGATCCTGGTGGGACAGAGCTGGCAGCAGGACAGCAGGAGCACCCAACAAGGATATTTCAGGTCAGCAGGGAGGTGCAGGAGGAGGATCAGCGTGTGGGAAGCTGGAGCAGCCCTGCTGGCTCTCCCCATGGTTCTGGCCAGCTCTGCCAAGTGCTTCACTCGCATGAGCACTGAGAGTAAAAACAAAATGACATTCATTAGATGTTTTAAGGAGTGTTCAGGCATGTAATCCTCCTGGAATGAGGCAGCCATAACAAGTTACTGTAGTTATTGATGATCATGTCAGTTAGCCTTTTCCAAGGATTAATCACAATCCTGCTCCTGCCCTACAGGATGTTTTTATCTCCATTTTCTCCCAGTGTTGCAGCATGCAAAGCTGACTGAGCTTACCAGTGTGGCTTCTGAATCTGAGGGGGGGTGAGGTAAACTCACAATTAGATCCTAAATATTTCACAGTTTGGAGGAGCACAGCATTTAAAGGCATTGCTGGGGCAGAGCTGCAGCATCTCCAGATTTCACCGTGGAGAGTCTGAATTTAAAAGTCCCCATCACTGGTGTAGAAAATGATAACCCCAAGGCAGTTTGCAGCCTTCAGGAAGGACACTGCCCCAGGAGGGGTCCTGCTTTGACTATCACTGCTGTTAGGGGATCATCTAAGGCATCATCCAGGGAGGATGGTGCACAGCCAAGGTAGAATTCCTTGTATCCAAGAGCACTGCAAACAAGATTGTACCATTAACAAGAACACCAGAAAATAATTATTTGTTTGCTTTGTTCTGAATAAAAGGGGGATCTGCCTGTGTGACTGGACCATTGCTGAGCTGAGCATGGGAAGAGCACAGCATGAGAGTGACCCAAGCAGCAAGTGCCTGAATTTTCCCAAAACTTGAAGAGTCATTGAGTTTGGGCAGTCTCAGAGGCTAAAGCCCACATGAATATCCCACATGAATATCCCAGCCACGAGTCCAGCAGTGCCTTTAAACAGCTGAGGACAGACAATGCTATCCCAAAATCCACCCAGGTCAGAGAATGGAAGCAGAGCAGTGGGAAGTGTTGATCTGCCTACATGCAAGAGGAAGATCCTGGTGTGCTTGGCCTGAAGAGTGCAAACAAGTCCAGGATCTTCAGCTGCTCTCTGGAGCATCCCTGGGACTTGGCCCTGGCCCAGAAAGAGCTCTGTGGCTGTGGCCAGAGGCAGGGTCCCATGGTGGAGGTGTACAGCGCTCACAGAGCCAGCCTGTGTCTGTCCCTGGATGCTTTCTTGCAAAACCTGGCAGATCTTGGTGTGCAGCTGACTTGTTAATTGGGAATGAGTGACTCCAGGAGGTCCTGACCTCCAGCATTTGGTCAGACCCCGTTGCCCGTGCAGGCTGTGGAGCAGTGACTGCTCAGGGAGGAGGGGCTGCCTCGTATCTACCCACTGGCCAGTGCATCCAGGGCCAGGATTTGTGTTCCTTGGCAGTGCCAGCACAGACAGGCCTTCAGCTGGAGCTGGATTTGGTCCCTTCCCCAGGCATTTGCATTGGCACTCCTTAGCTCACCCCTCCTGCAACATGGGACGGTCCTAGAGTTCGCTTTCACTGCAACCTCAATGCTGGCAGCAGTCTGAAAAAGGCTTTCAGGAGAGCCAGAATCCCCCAAATATCCCAACTGCCCAGCTGTCCTTCTGTTGAGAGCAGAGATTTGCCCCTGACCTCTTTTGCATCTTATGCCCATCACTTTCCTGGTGCCTGCAGGGACACAGAGGTGTTTCTTGCCTTCCTCATGCTCAGATCCCTGCCTGCCTGGAGCAGCAGCAGCAGATGGATACAGGGTCTCACTGTCCCTCTCTGGTGCCTGCTCATGTCCCATCAGTGGCCCTGTGCCTTTGAGAGCCGATTTTTCCCTGAAATAACTGTCCCAACAGCAAGGAACAGCGAGAGAAAATCATCAGCTCGGCCAGGACAACTGCCCATTCATTACAGCGGCTCGCACGGCATGTGTTAGAACCAAGCACACCGGCAGGGCTGGAAAAATGCGGCACAGCAGAGGAATTAGCATTAATCAAGCCTAATCCCCCGAGGGAATCGTCCCAATGTGTGGCACAGGGTGTGCTGCATCCCAGACAGGCTGGCGGGTCCCGGGCAGCCCCTGGCCGAGGGGACCCCGGTGACTTCCCGAGAGCAGTGACCTCGGAGGTGCGCTCCTCTTTTTCCCTCCTCCTCGGCGCCTCGGGCAGACCTGCCCCCTGCCTGCTTTCCAGAGGTTTCCCAGGAGCTGATTAACCCCCCTGCCGAACGCCAGGGCCACTCAAAGCGGGTTTGATCGGGCGTGCGTGCGGCTGCTTCGTCAGCCAGCCCATCGGGATGGAGCAGCCCAGCCCTTCCGCAGGCACATCCCAGCAGGAGAAACCAAGAGAGAGGTGACCTGCATCCGTGGCAGGTGTGAGAGCTTCGGCATGCCCTGCTCAGCTCATTCGTGCTCCGGGCCATGGGAGCTGCCAGCAGCAGAGGAGCTGTGGGGACAGTTCTGCCCTGACCCCCCCAGATCGTCCCAGCTGTGCCTTGCATGCTGCTTAGGAGGCATTGGAAGAGCCAAACCCCTCTTCTGCCAAGCCAAGGTCCACCTCATCCACTCCAGCTTTTCTGTCCACCTCCAAAAACTGGTGCTTGTTACTGCTGCGATGGGGTAAATTAAACTTTTTGTCAGCATCATTTCCTCCGGTTCAGCTAGGTGGGAAACTCTGCATTTTACAGCCCCTTGGCTTCCCATTCAAACATGGGGGGGGAAAGGAGATAGAAAGGAAAAATACCCTTTAAATAGAACTTTCCATGCTGGAAGTACCTCTGGAAACACAGTGGAGGGGGAGCATCAGCATGAATGATAGGTGCAGGCACAGCGGGGTGCAAGGGATGGGGAACAGGACACAGTTGGTGGATTCATGGCTCATCCTCAGTTTTCCTTGTGGCATGACCACGGTCTCTTTCTCCACCCATCAGCTCAAGTCTCCCTGCCATGCTCTGCCCTGGACTGGCAAGGCTGAATGCAGAGCTCTTGCCCAGGAGCCACCCCAGGAGCCTGGGAGCCCTGCTGATTCCTCCCCATGTCAAGGGCAGGTGCCACCCCAGTGCCCTCTGGACACAAGTTGCTCCATTATCACCCCTAAAACAATGGCACACACTTGCCATGCCCCAGCAGGGCCCCTTTCTCCAGGGAGCTCAAAATGCCTTCTACCCTGCCTCTAATTTTGCCCAGCTTCTCTCTGCCCCCCACCCCAGGTCAACCTCTCCATCTACTTCACTCTTTCCCCACGTTTGTTCAGCAGGAGAAGTCCCAGGATTATTTTTGTGGCCGGAGCAGCTGGTGGGAATGCAGGCTGCTTATAGCAGAAAAAGAGAAACAGGATGCTTGGCTCCTTTTTCCAGCTCCCTGGCCTCTGATAAAAGCTGTGATCACCAGAGGAGACCACCAAGCCAGCCTTTAAAGTCCAGGCACAACTGTGAATACACGTTCAGCTGACAATGCTGTGGATGCAGAGTGCCCTTCACCTGCTGGAGCTGGGAGCTGTGCAGAGCAGGAAGAGCCACGTGTGCCTGACACACCCTGGGAAAAGCCAGACCACGTCACCAGTGTCCCAACAGCTGGAGGGCTTTGCTCCAGGGAGCCCTGATCAGCAGCTTTTGACTATGTGGAAGAAAATCCTTGTTAACCACGGTGGGAGATTGGTTTTTAGAGCTTTTTTAGAGTGCCAAGCTGCAGGTGTGGGCATGTCCCCAACCAAATGCTGTTTGGGAGGAAGATCTCTGATGACCCATCAGGGATAGGAAAGGGAAAGGATTTCTCTGATACTGGGAGGATGCCAAAGGACATGGATGCATGGGCACTGCAAAGCTCAGACCTGGCCAGGTTTTGCCTTGCCCCAAACTGCAGTACAGTCCAAGTAGCAGCACATACACCTCCACAGACCTTAGTGCTGCATTGTCAGGCAGGTGTTTACTATTACTTGATACTCTTTTTTTCCATTTTTACCCCTTCTGTCTGTTAAGGAAGCTTTCCTGCAGCCTGCACACCAGGCTACCTGCACTCAATGTATTCCTCAACATGTTATCCCCAGGGATCATTATTTTATACTCTAATGATTTATCTCTCTTGCTTAGCTGTGCCTTGTGAGGTGCCATGGGTGCTGCTTCTCTGCTGGGATGGGACAAGTGTGACCCAGGCTGGAAGGAAGGCTGGGACAGGCCACTGGGATATCCCAGTGCCTTGGAAAGTGGGAGATGGCCTGAGGGGCTGAGGACCTAGAGAAAAAGTTAAACCATTTGCCTTGTTTTATTCCTAAAAGATCTAAATATTGTTGAGACATGCTGGCTGCATCCTTGCAGACTGCAGACTGAGACATTAAATGTGTCACCAAGTGCAAAGGTGGACACCAGGCAGCCCTGTCTGTGCAGAGGGTTTGGTGACTCCCCGCTCTCCTGGGGCCCCATGGGCCAAGCCTGAACATTTGGTTTCCATCGTGCTCTGCACAGGTGAGGGTAAGGCTCAGACACCGGTGGAGGATGAGGGCAGCAGCAGTCAGGGCTCAGCTGCACGGAGCTCAAGGCTCCCTCTGAGCTCATCTCCACGGAAAACATTTGGGGAGGACACGTCCAGTTCAGATTTGTCATGTGGAGCAGCTTGGCAGGTCCAACCCCCCTGGGGCCCTGTGCAAGCATTAAGCAGTGGATTAAACCAGCCCAGCCGCCGCTCTCACTGCTGGGGTGGGGAATGCTCAGCCAAGATGAGCGGAAAAAGAGTGGCCTGTCCCTTTAAGGCCAAAGTGACGAGTGTATTTCTGGAGGCTCTGGAAAAGAAGTCAGGACTGTTGGCTTCTGCGTCACCAGCACCGGCCATTGATTCCCTGGAAATGTTTCATATTTGGCCAAAGTGGCTGTTGAAGGAATAGTTTCTGATTTAACACTCTGGGCTGCAGTTGGGAGCCAGCTGGGTCTTGTTAGCTCCGGAGAGACTGTCCTTCCCCTCGCCTGCTGCAGAAATACTTCCAGCAGAGCCTCCTCCTCCCTATTCCCAAACTGACACTTGAACCACTCTAACGAGATCTGCACAGGAATCCTGGTTATTTCAGCCTTCAGCCAACTGCTATCATTATTATTATTTTACCTTTTACTTTAATGTAGAAAAACATGCGTGGTGAGCAGCCCCAAGCTGGTCTCTCTCCCACCTCCAGCCTAGCCCTCTGTGTGGAGCAGATGTGGGTGTCCAACACCTTCCCTGCCTACTTCTGTCTGACCCCATGGTGTGCAGGGGCTCCTCCTCACTTCTCCCTCCTGCTCATCCTCCCACCCTGTCTCTCCCAGCTTCTCATCCTCTCTTCTCTACTTGCTCCCTCTCTATTTAGTCTGTGTGTTCAAAACAGCACAAAAGCTCTTACAGCTCCCCGGGCTGTGACCCAAACAGTAAAGAATGTTTATGTGCTGGTTGTCTTCCATTTCTGTGTATTAATATTGCACACACAGGCTCATGCACTCACACACGGCGTTCCTGGTGCCTCCACGGGCTGCTGGCCAAGGGAGCCCGGCCAAAGTAAAGGCATCTGGGCCCTTCTGGAGAAAGCAGGAAAAGAAGAAAGAAAAATACAAAAGCAAAAAAAGGATTTGGAGACAAGCAGTTCCTGCAGCCTGTGCCCCTGCAGCCGCTGTGGGTGGGGCCAGGGAGTCCTGCATGGTGGGGGTTTGCCAGGCTGTGCCTGTCCTGCCATCCCACCGTGTCCCTTGTCACCCACCCAGCATCCCCATGGGATGGGGCAGGTGATGGAAGCTTGGTGTGAGCCACAGGCTCCTAGAGAGAGGGGGGTGGATATGCAGAAATTGGGGGTCTGGCTTTGGACTGGGCTGCTTGCCAGAAAGCTGCAGCAAGCTGCTGGAGGCCCCCTTGCCACATAACACCCAGACATGGGGACAGCAGTCAGTCGCCACTGAGGTGCTGAACCCCCAAAATAATGCTGACATGTCAGGGATGGAATCCCATTGAAAAGCTCTGAAAGTGGGTCAGGGGACTGGATGATTCTGTCCCCTCAATGGCTGAGGCCACACAAGAGCCTGAACACCCCTGGCCTGTGGGCTCTCCAACAGGGCTGAGGGAAGAGCTGCTGTGAGGGGCTGGGAATCCTGGATGTCTATGCATGCAGAGATTGCTGCACGTGGCCAGAGGCAGGATGGTCCTTACTGCCTCTAAATCACCTGGGGATGTTGCTAAAAAGGAGGAAAATGAGGCATAGTGGGTGGGCCAAGAGGGCCAGGAGTTTCTGCTCGCTCCTGCAAGAAGCCCCCTGGGTGCTGGGGATGCGATGCTGGGACAAGTCTACAGAGCCAGTGGCCAGCTGGGAAGGGTCAGGTCTTTGGCTGAGCTCATCCTGCTCCTCTCCAGGCTCCTAAAAGCAAGGAGACATGCACATGGCATCACCAGCACCTGCAGGCTGTGATTTAGGGGCAAGAGAAGCCTTGTTCATCCACATGGTGAAGATGCTGCTTTGTCCAAGACACACTGCCCAGCTGATCTCTGCAGTGCTGCTCTGGGCCCAAAGGCAGCTGGGCTTTCCTAGGCTGGTCCTTTGCACCTCTGCAGGACACACAACCTGTCCATGACCCCTGAGAAGGGCAAAAGCTGCTTAGTGCCAGTGAAGCCACCGAGGCTGCTGCCAGATGCCGTGAAAGCTTCATGCACTGCACAGAGTTTAACCCCAGCAATCTGATGGGTACTGAATTTCCTTCTCATCTTCCAGAAAAATGACCTCCCAGAGGTCTCAGCAGGGGTTAACTCTGTGCTAAGTAGTCACGCAACGGGGAGGGCTTGTTCCAAGCACCAAATAACTTGCAGAAGTAACGCATTTGTTCCTCATTAGGATAATTGCCCCATCGCTTTTCTCTGTGGCATGGGCCAACCTAACTCGCAAACGTCTGAAAACACCAGCTAAAGTATGACCAAATTTAGGAGCTGAGTCGAGTAATATATCGCCTTGATTTGCCCTAAAACATGAATTGGCTGGGAGTCCTCCTGCATATTGCATTTCCAGGGAACATAAGGAATCCATTGTGTAATTAGTGGTTGTATTTTCAACACGCTGCCTTGGCCACGCTCTGCCCTCCCCTCCTGAGCTACTGCACCTCTTGGGACCCCCAGGTTGTGGATGTGAGTGGGTAGTGGGGGGTATAGGATGTGTCTGCCACAGAAGTGTTGAAGATGGTTATGGCAAAGCAGGAGGTAAGGGTTTGCCTTCTCCTTCATCCCTCTAGCATCCAGTTTGGAGCTGGCCAGATTGGGATGTGTGTGGCCATAACCTGTCTGGTGTCCAGGAGAAGATCTAGGGACAGGTGAGGTTCTGAGTTGGAGGATCTAGCTCAAAACCGTTGCCTGCAGTTGTCAGCCATCATCAGGATCTCTGCAGCCAGAGGATACCCTCTCTGGGAGCTCAGCACAGCAGCAGAAATCCTGCCCAGGGCTGCAGGGAGGGGGTGAAGCTGAGAAAGAGTTGGGCTATGAATCCTACCTTGTGCCCTCCTGCCTGCCCATGCCCTGATCCCTAGACCTCACCAGGGCTGGCTGGAAGGACTCCCCATGGTCCCTCGTGGGAGATCTGATAGATCCACTTACACCTGGACTGAGTCTGGCTGTCCCAGCCTCCCCACTTCACCTGCAAGACACAATGCTGGACCTTGCCTGCCTCAGCAGGGCACTGAGTGCCCCTTGCTTTGGCTCTCCACTCTCCCATCGTGTGGATGTTTCCTTCTCCCTTCTCAAGCTGCTTTGAGCAACCCAGGCCCTAAGAAATGGTGACCCCAGAGGAGTGGCCCTTGGATGAGCTGGGTGCTAGGTGTGACCAAGAAGGACATCCTCCAGGATATCAGCTCTCCCCATCTTGGTTTAAGCCCGTGTCTGACAACCCTCCCTTCTCTTTTCCTTGTGAATCACCTCTTTGCCATGCAAGGTGAAGGCCACACCTGGGGCTGGAGTGGCTCAAGGCAGGGTCTTGGAGGGCAGCACCCTCTCCCTGCCTTCCACCAGTGTGCCCAGCACACCCAGCTTGCAGATGTGACCTCCCATTGCAAAGGGCCCAGAAGCCTCTTCCTTGCTCATCTTTCCACATTTACTCACCCACTCTGAATGCCAAATGAGGCTTCAGTCCCCCAAGGGTGCTGTCGTTTGAAGGTATTGGAGAAATCCTTTTGCACTGTAAAAATAACTAATGGTTAAACCTGGAAGTTAATTCAGTCTCCTCTGTGTCCCACCCCTGCCAGTCCAGGAGCTGGCCAGAAAACAGGCAAGAGTGCTTTCCTCCTTCCTTGGCTGTTTGTTGTCAGACCTGTGTGTTCACCTCTCACACCTCATCTCGAAATGTTTTCCCCCCTTGTGACTTTTGGGAGCTCTTGGAGGGGTCAGGTGTTGCTGCCCTGCTTAAACAGGGTAGCGACAGTTCCCCCTTTCCCACCCACTGTGCTCCCGTGGCAGAAGGGTTAAGAGCAGAAACACTGGTCAAAGCAGGAAAACAAACTAAGAGAAGACTGTCTGTGAGCCAGGACATCCATTCAAAACAATCAGCTGGCCTGTGGGGAGCCTTGCTCTGCTAAAGGCATACATTTCCCTTCTATATGGATTTTCCACCCAATCTCCACATTTTACATGGACGTGCTGGGGGGAAGGGCCCAGGATGAAGTGTTCATTCATTTCCCCTGCCCAGCTTTGTTTCCACACCTTCCATAGGCTGTCTCCTGGGCTGGGGATGCCTTTGTATCCACTCTCCCCTCCCCTCTCACCCCTCCATCAGGCTCTGTCCCATGGCAATGGAGGGAATACATCTCTGACAAACACCACATTTCTGGCAAGGCTGGCTGTGCACACGTATGGCTCCTTCATAGGAAGAAAAAGAAAAGAGAAAGGAAAAAAGAGAGAAGAAGAGTCCCTTTCTTTCACAAAACCATGGAAACATCCTCATTCTTGGGAGCAGATGGCTTTCCAATTGACTCTGTGGCCGAGGCCTCCTTCATGTGCACAGCAGAGCCCCAGAGCCCGCCTTGTGCTGCTTTGCAGAGAGGAGAGAGAAAACCAAATCACTGAGACAGGCACGTGACTGCAATGCAAAGCAAAACCAGCTCAGCAATAGCCTTGCAGCAGATAAAATCAAGCACAAGAGTGGATGTGAACTCGAGAACCCAGACCAGTTCCTTTCCTCCTTGGACTTCCCAGGCTCTAGCTGAGCGCTGATTTTGTCCCACTGGTCTTTGTTTATTTTTTTGGCACTAGGGAGGTTCAAACTGAGACACAGCAAACCCAAAGGAAGCTTCTCTCCCCACACTTCTTCCTGAGCTGCCTCAAAGCTCCCAGCCTGGCTGGTCAGTGATGTTGGGGCAGGGTCAGTGCCCCTCCACAGGTGCAGATCTGTCACTGCCCCCCTGACGTCCCCTTCTCCTTGGAGCTGTGGCTCAGCTCGTGTCCCAAGGGGTGTCACAGGGTTGGTATTGACTCTCCAGCTCTTTCCCTCTGTCATCAGGAGGCAGTTCCATTTTCTCCTCAGGAGAGCCAACCCTGGGCGTTCCCTTCTCACTGCTCTCCAGAAAGCACCTAAGCCTCTTGCTTTCAGTCCAAGTACATCCCTTTAAATCTCCCTCCTCGATCTGCACACTTAAGAAGTCTTAGCATTTCATTAGCAGATGTTAACAGCAATGGAACAGAGCCACATACTTTGAATTCAAATCCTCCTTGGCTTAGCTGCACCACTCATCCCCCCATCCACCTAGCAGCTAGGATCCAGAAATCTGCTGCATCCCTCCTTGGAGCCCTTCCTATCAAATGGGTGAGCAGCCAATGTTCCCAGCTAATTGCAGTGCTGGAGAAGGGGATCACTGATCCTGTGGCAGCAAGACCTGCACTGAGGGAAAGGGAAACCTCCAGGCCTCGAAATGCCTTCAAAACCCTTCCCTTCAGCTTCCAGCAGGGCAGGGGGCCTCACCAAGTAAGATGAACCAAGGCAAGAGCTCAGCTGGAAAACATCAATGACAGCACAGAAACTGGTCCAGAAGGATGTGTGGGCTGGTCCCACTGGTGTTTACTGAGCTGTTCCCACAAGCTCAATGGGAAGGTGACAGTCTCTCTCCTCAGATGCTTTTCCTCTTCACTTCCAAGTCCAAAATGTTTCTGCCTGAGGAAACCTCTGTCCGGTTCATTCCTCCTAGCAGCTATCCTGCCCAAGTTTTTCTCACAGCAGGGAAAGCACAAAATGGGCCCTGGAAAATCAAGACATGGTCAGTCCCTTAATTCCCTTTAGCTTCCAATCTTCAGCCACTGCTTAATCAGAATTCCCAAACAATACTTCTCCTGTATGTGATGGTGATACCTGCAGAGAGTCCCAATGGGGGGACCACAGTGCTGCCAGGGACTGCTCCTCATCCCAGCTTTGCCAGTGAGTTCCCTCCTTTCCCATGCAGAGCTGAGCAAACCAGTGCTCAGTGACCTTTCTTGCTTTCATCCCAAAATGAGATGTGGAACCTGAGGTGAGTGCCCAGGATGACTAAAGCTGGGCCAGGAAGGACAAGGAAGAGCAGTGCTCATGAACCAGGAGCAATCCCATCTGCCATGGAGGCAGCTGCCCCTCTGGCACTCAGGGAGAGCTGGCAGCTCCCCCTGGTCCACAGACACCCTGAGCCCACGCTGCACATCTGGAAGTCAGATCCATTAAAACAAACCCGATTACATAACAACAGACATCTGGAGCCTGTTACCACTACAGTTTTAGTAAAAATAATTTTTTTGATATGATCTCTCCTAGGAATGTGGCAGAGGGGCTCAGAGCCAAAGTCTTCCAAGAATGGCTGTAACTGCTTTCCATAAAGCATCCCCCATCTCCTGCTTGGGGCAGGGTCCTTCCCTCTCTGTGCACACACCGTGACTCCACACTGATGCCTGCAGGCACAGGGGAAGGTTTCAGGGTGAAGGCAGGTGCAGTGCTAGAGTTTCTTGGATGAATCTATAGAAAATAAACACAATTTGCTTTGGAGGTGCTTAGATACTCCGGGGATGGGTGAGTGGATGGATGGATGGATGGATGGATGGATGGATGGATGGATGGATGGATGGATGGATGGATGGATGGATGG
>VZUI01048158.1:0-15749 GCA_013401135.1 Cettia cetti | reverse complement strand
TTCATTTTATATTTTCATAGTATCCATTCTTAGTGTAGATATTCTGTTTGTTAAATAAATAGTTTAATAGTTTTTTTTCCACTTTTTCTCTGAGGAAATTTTTCCTGGACTGGCTGGGGGGAGGGGCTGTTTGGGTTTGCCTCCCAGCGGAACCCCCTTCAGAGGTTTCCTCCCAAATTTACCCTAAACCAAGACAAGCGTGTAGACACTCTGTAGATATTCTGTGTAGTTGTTCAAGTGCTGAAGATGAGCCAGAGATAGAAATTCACTCCTCTTCTGCTTCTTTTTCTCTCTTTGCCTGTCACTTAATAGACTGAGTTATTACTGGCTGCTCAGACAGCCACCTCCTGGGTTGTAGGAATGAATAATTTCTGCTCTGTATTTAGGGGTTGACAATGCTGACAGTTCCTTCAGATGGATCTGTGGCCTCTTGTCCCCTCACAGTCTATCACAGCCTGTCAGGTGGTGAGGATGTGCCTGACCCCTTGTGTGGTCTCATCAGCCAGCAGTGGTGGCTGTTATCAGCTGTGATGAGAAATCCCACAGATTAAGCAGATTCTTGTAGAGGTCTTTCTACTCTGCCTTCTATAATATAGATGAAATCTAGATTTTGTGTGGAATGCCACAACTGAGGTTTTTAGCTCATTCTGTTAAAGAAGAATATCTTCAGTGCTTCAACTCTCCCCTCTTTCCTTGGGGCTTGATGTCTAGTGCCACTGAGCCTCAGCAAGGTGAGAGCATCATTTGATCCCCTTTATTCCCCTGGCAGCACAGTGCCTGCTGGTACTTCTGCTGCCATGGGGGCTGCTTCACCTGTGCTGTGGGGAACCCAAGGCAGGAAGACAGGGAGCTATCTCCATGGAGAGAAATATTTTCTTTCAATTTGCCTTGGCTGAGGAAACATCCCAGAAACAGTGAGGATCTTTTTAGCTGGCACCATCACTAAAGACAAATGTTGTCATGGTTCATCCCTACAAACATTCACCTGGACATTTTAAACATTTGAGCAATGACATTCCCAACCATGGCTTTCAATTAGGAAAAGCTTTAGAGAAAGTCAAAGTATCCATAGGAAGTGTGGCTGGGAATCAGAGGGCAGCGTGGTCATAGCACAGGTGAGTTTCAATCAGGATATCATTCCTCTGCAAGAGGGAAGAGAAAGGCTGTTAAAGGTGAAGACACACCCTCCTGGGGTTTTTAATGCTATTCTCTCAGTCTCTGTAGGATACCTCAGTCTCCAGCCTGCACCCTGATGCACTGCAGATGTTAGCTTTTTCAGGTTAATCAGTAAACCAGTCTCTGAGCATGGGGAAAGTAGAGACAAATGTCCTCACTCAACTTTCTGCTGGTGTACTCATCTGTGAAGACTGCAGTGAAGTTTTCCCTGTTCAACACCATCCCTCCAGCTCTTTATTCCAAAACTGTTCACTGAAAGCAAATAAGGGTATCAAAACACTGAGTCTATTTCATCCTGTTGTCCTTTCCCTGACAGATTTCAGAGTTCATGCAGTTTCAGTTTCCTTTATCTTATTGGGAAATGTGTTTGGGAGAAAATGCATACCACTTCTTAGGTATTAGGGAAACGTATACTACTTTCAGCCCTAATAAATCAAAACTTTGAAAGAGGACTTTGTTCTGCCTTTCAAATACAGCCTTTTTGAATTTCTCATAGGGGAATTCAAAACTTAAATGTTATAATGAAGCACACAATCACAGAACGGGTAAGGTTGGAAGAGATCATCTAGATCAACTGCCCTGCTCAAGCAGGGCCCCCTAGAACACATTATTCAAAATTGTGTCCTAAAGGCTTTTGGATCATTCTAGAGAATGAGACTCTACAACATCTCTGGGCAGCCTGTTTCAGGGCTCTCTCAGCCTCACAGTAAAAAATTCTTCCTCATGTTCAGATGAAATCTCCTATAGTGCAGTTTCTGCCCATTGCAGCTAGAAGCAAGAAACATTGCACGATTTTCTGGTGTTGTTCTGCTGTCAAGAATCCAGCAACTTTCCATGGTTTAGTGCCCATTTAACTAGTGTCTGCTAGAAAACAATTTGTGGCTTTGGCTCGTAAATGCAGGACTGTCAGCTGGGCCAGCTTGCACTCAAGCTCTCAGGCTCTGCCAGAGCTGTAGGTCTGATCTGCTGAGGGTTGTGTTCTGATTAGCTTTAGTGTGACTAAGAAGTTGACATGAGAAGGCAAAATTGAACACTGGTTAGAAAATATTGCCCATATCTTTTTCCAACTTCATACATCCATTCTGCTGTGCTGAACATCAACTGTCCCTGCAGATGTAAAGATGTGAAATGAGCACACAGCTTGTCAACTGCAGCCTCCAGCTGAAAAGAGAGATCAGCTGCTGCTTGGGAACTTACTCATTACTCAAAGATAAGGGAAATAAGTACAGGAAAGCATAACCCCTTGCCTATCTGTTTGCATAATACTATAAGCATGTCTGTATCATCCCAGCTCTCAAATTCCATAGGGAAATATAGGGTTTATCCATCAACCACTGCAAGCAGAGTGGGAGTAAACCGTGGAGCTGTTTATACCTGTGAATATAGAGGAGGCTGGACATGGAGCAGCAGGTCTGGAGCACTGGGAAAGCAGCCCAAAGACTGGAGGCAGTATGCAGTTTTATAAGCCTGCTTGTGGAGTGATCTGCTTATCTCGTTTCTATCAGGCATTTCCCTGGGTCCCAGAACAGGAATTTCTAGTGTGTGTTATTGGCAGGCCGCTAGTACCCTGCTTGGGTTCCCTCTCCAAAGCCTGGAAGGAGTCATGTGCCCATGGCAGTTTCCCTGCTAAGCCCAGCTTGGTGCTGGGCAGCAGAGAACAGCAAACCAACCCAGTTCTGCATTCTGAGCTTGGGGCACACAGACCCAAAGCAAATGCTGATGAGGGGGGAGCTCACAGTCCATCTCTTCTGGACATTTTCTTCTCTTCAGCATTGCTGGCAGAGCTGCTTGCAGGAGTGTTTCCTCTTTTGACAGACAACAGAAGCTGGTGAGCAAAACCCTTTTATTTAGGCTGATATTTCCCAATCCATTTTGAAGAAGTCTTGGTAGCTCTTCCTGGACACCTCATCCAGGACACTGGAAATTAATGCTCTTGCAGGGCTGAGACCATGCTAAGCACCAGCTATATAGCTCGTCCCAGTGTCTATTGTCTGATTCTCACTGGGCTGTTTTTCACAAATCTCAGACTGTTTTCAATGCTTCCCTTCCCAGCAGATGCCATGGTAAAATTAGTTTTAATTTTTTTCTGAGGATGTTAAAGAACATTTGCATTTGAGGGGTTTTTTTTCTTTTACTGATGATTGAGGTGACTGCAAGTTAAACAGGAGCTTTGTAATTACACTAATCTGTTTTAAGAGGAGTGAGAATGTTAATTAGGAAATTTCTAGGCAGTAAGGAACATTAAAATACTTGTAATTTGTCAGAAAGTGGAGTGCAGAAGACAGATGCAAAGAAACTTGAGTCACTAATTACACATATCCTACCTAGTGCATAATTTAATTTTGCTTTGGACTGCTTCAAAATGGTATATTGCAGGAAAATGGGGTGCTTAGTGCAGGCTGTGTCTGATATCCAGCTTAGCCACTGACTAGAGAGCTTAAACTATGGAGCCAGCAGACCAGGGCAAGTCCTTCTCTTCCTTTAGTCAGCATTGAGTGGGAAAGACTCATGGGATGAATCTGAATCCCTCTGCTGCTTTGGAGGTGCCTGGCTTAGTGTAGTGCTTTACCCTTCCTGTTCCCATCTTCTAGACTTAGTCTATAAGTAATGACTTTAAATTAAATTGGCTGTGGCCACTGTGTTGACTTTTGAGTCTCACAGCATGTCTGTGAGTTGCAAAGAGATGCAGGATGAAAGTCTGGCTGCCCATACCAACACCTGTCTGTTCCTGAGAATTCATGAGGTTGTGTGGATCTAGGACATTGCTGTCACACAAAGGAGTAGTGTTGCTCCCACCTTGAATCTGTGCTTCTGCTGCTTCATTTGCCCTAGCAATCATTTGACTCCTTGATGAGGCAGTTTGTCTGGGTAAATTGACAGGAAAATACTCATTGATTGAGTAAAATAAAAATTGTCTTTCATGTAAAATCTCACCTATAACACCAGCCCCTTATGATTTTGTGATCCAAAGATTTCATTGTTCTTCGGAGCTTAAGTATAATCCTTCTTTTACTATAATCTCAAAGTCTGCTTTGGCCATTGACTAAAAAGATGTCTGAATTGCTTCTCTCCAACAGTCTGCTATATCTGATTAAGTCCTCTTGGAAAGAATCAAAAGAAAACAAATTACTCAAGAAAAATCTGACAAAACTCAAAAAACAAGGCTCTAGAAAGATGACAAACTGTGCACTGCAGTCGTAAGAGAGGTGAGGACCTTTGACTAACCTGGTAACTGGAGACTGATTATTTTATTTGGAATTTTGGTGGCATGTATAAACTGTTATGCTCATGTTTATAAAGTCACCATGGACTGTCCCAGAAGAATGGTGTTCACTAATATGAGCAGTTGGGAGATATACTTTCCATGCTTTTACTAATATGGACTTTGAAATGTGAGGCTAGAAGCTTCAGAGAACAGCCAGTTGGTGTGTGAATCAACACCAGGCCTGGAGCAGAGCTCTTAAGAAAGGGATATTTGCGGTGTGCTTAAAAGTAAATAGTCAATATCAAACTAAACAGGTGTACGCTGCTTAAACTGAGGTTATACTGGTATAACTCCATTCTTCTCAATGACATTCATGGTTGATTTACATCACCTGTGCCAGAAGCTTTGGCCTTGTTTGGTATGAACTGTGTTGCCCATAATGGGGAAATGAAGAGAGATTATGGAACTATGATAGCAAGAAATCACAGAATCTCTTGACTTTAACTCTTGGGTAAGGTACACAGCCACTCTCTGGCTGCATTTCCCTTTGTGTCCTGCTGTGTTCTGCAGAAACAACCCTGTAATGTAGAGGTCTATGCTGAAGTGCAAGGTTTGGAGGAAGTCCCTGCACACACGAACACAATGACTCAGAGCAAAGCAAATACTGGCTCCTTGGACAGAACTTCTTCATGGTGGCTGAGGTGAAGTAGAAACATAGGAGTGCATATGCTTTTGTGGACAAGTCTGCCTCTTGCTGACATTTAATTCCCTAGAACCAAATCAGCCTCATGGGAGCTGAAATCTTCACCAGAGTCCTAGCTAACATCTTGGATGGCTTGACATCCTTCTGGAAACAAAGTAATTTTGCCAGCTGATACAGATTGCACTTGAAGCCTTTTTCTTCAACAGCCAAGGATAGCTCTACTGTAAAGATGTTCCTGTGAAAAAAACCCAGAATATGGGGTTTGTGTGCATAACAGACTTGTACCCACACAGTTAACTCCCAAGTAAAACCCAGTTTAATTTTTTTGGGCTCCAGCCTGGGAGTAAATAGATTGTAACTCCATTTACTTTGCTTTATGACTCTAACCTACTATTTCTTAATGTTTCTTTGGCATTTTTGTTGGGGGTATTGCTGTGGGTTTGGGTATTTTTTTCTGCTTTGTAATGGTCACAAGGTTCTTGTATTTATTGACTTCTTATCACATTATTTTCTTTCCTTGTTTCTTTTAGTAACAGTCTTTTGCTCCCAGCAGTGACTAAAGCACCATGAACACTTTTATTCAGTGTCTGTGTTATCATGCAGCAATGACTCAGTCATCATGTAAAGATGACCTAGAGCAAAGCTTTTAGTGTCTGCGGAAACTTCAGTCAATCAAATAATAGCAGCTTTCACCTAATCAAGACTCTATCTCCATCTCTTGACTATTGTACGAGTTTTCGCCAGAGTTAATGTTCTTCATAGTAATTTGTGTGGTCTGTGTTTTGGATTTGTGATGAAAAAAGTATTGCTAGGAATCAGGATGTTTAGTTACTGCTGAACGGTGCTTGCACAGCATTGAGGTGTGTTTTGTTCCTCATACTGCCCCATCAATGTGTAGACTGGGGATGCACAAGAAGCCCGAAGGGGACACAGCTGGGACAGTTGACCCCAACTGACCAAAGGAATATTCCATACCATATGGTGTCATGCTCAGCATATAAAGCAGAGGGAAGAAGGGAAAGGGGGACCTTTGGCATTGGTCCTCCTAGGTAACCATTACCCATGATGAAGCCCTGCTTTTGTAGAAATGGCTGAACACTTATACACCGATGGGAAACAGTGAATGAATTCCTGATATTGCTTTGCTTCTCATGCAGTGTTTGCTTTATCTATTAAACTGTCTCTGTCTCAACCCACAAGTTTTTGTGCTTTTACCCTTCCAACTTTCTCCCCCATCTTGCTGGAAGAGTGGCTCCAGCTGCGTGAGGCTGAGCTGCTGGCTGCTGTGATAACCACACATCAGAGACTGCCAGGACAAACTGAACAGCAGTGCATGGTTTAACAAGCATGCATGTGAGAGATAATAGCATCTGGCTCATGAAAAGGATACTCAATTCTCCTTCATCTCTTTAATTCCTGAAAAGAAATTTATCTTCCTGATCCCATTTCCGTAGTAATCCCTGTCAAGAGGAAGCTCTGTAACCATTATATCCCATACTAATGCTAAAATAGCAGAAAAAAAAGACAGCAAGTTCTATATTGGAGAATCCACATAAATTTTTCTATATTGTTGGTCTTCTGAAAGACCAACAATACTCAAAACTGAAGGAAAAACACCACCACCTTGTTATCTCTATAAGTACAACAGAGCATATAAAAAGGTGTTAAGGTACATAGAAGGGATCATTCAGCTACAGTGATCTTAGTTTTCTCTTGCAGAAGGCAGCTATGAAGTAGGTGCTTTGGATTTTTGTCAACTAATCACCTATTCTTTATATCACCATTCACCATGAATTACAAAATGCTAATAATACTTTTATACTTTTAACCAGTAAACTACAGTTTATAGTAAAATGTCAGAATGTACAACTGCAATGTGTCACAAGGAGACAGCTGAGCAAACACGAGCCCACTACCTGTTTCTCAGGCCCTTGCAAGAAACTTGCATGTGAGGCTATTTCGTTAGTTTTTTTATTCCAAGCTTTGCATCTTACAGTTTTGAACATAAGTATCTGCAAATTAAAAGCATCCAGCTGTGTGTTTGTGTGTATGCACCCATCTACATACGTGTGAATATTTCAGAGAGTGCAGGACCTCTTGTTTTAGATTACCACAGATAATCTAGCAGTTGTTTATATTTAAATGAATAATGCTGCTAAGGAGAAGGTTCTGCCTTCTGGAGTCCACTCATTTTTTTGCATTAGGAACTATCTGTAAATGATTAACATCTCTCTGGAAGTGAAACAAGGAGAGCCAAGAGTAGGAGGTGCAGAAGGAAAGCAAGAAACTATTGCAGAGCACCCCTCCTCTGCAGGAACAGCAGACTGGAAGGGCCTGTGGGCTGCTCCTTCCCCTGCCATAAAATCAAGTAATTCTTTTAACAGATGGATCCAACTTCATTCTAAATGCTGTCAGTCTTGTCTGTTTTCCCTTCCCTGTTGTTACTCCTGTTAGAATATCTCTGAAATGCCACTGGCTTGAAAATGTGATTTCCTGCCTGTGTTTACCCCTGTCTGACGTGGGTGACTCCATGTTTCAACAACTGAGCATGTTCACTCAGGTTGTGACGTGGAGAAGCATTTTCTGTGAAAATCAGGAAAGTTAGTTACAGCTAACAGAAGATTATTTGAGAGGAATGGGAGACAAGGCTGCCTTTGTTTGAAAGTGGTGCTGGAGAGGTGCATGCTGGAAGAGGCACGCCATTCCTCTCAACTGCTTAAGGGAGATTTTTATATAAAAATTCTTTTCAGGATTTGCTAAATAATGTATTAAGCTGGTTACATTTCTGCCAGGGTTTTCTGTTTCTGATGGAAGTAGAGTCAGAAATAGCTCATTTGTACTTCAGCAAGACCTGTACTACAATAACAAGAGGGAATGAGCTCTCTGTGCTTGGCTTGGAGGCACATTTGTGTGTACATGCAGAGGTTGTGTGTACATGCAGAGTGAGACATCTTTCCAAGAGTACTCCTTGTGCCTTGCCCTGCCTGATGTAACACTGAACAGCACTATTGACTCAGTTGTTCAGATGGCTCTTTTGAGCTTGCCTCCAGCTTCCCATAAGCGCTGTGTCACCTCCTTGGCTCTCAGTTTAGGGGCCCAGGGAACTATATTAAGCAGGGATAGGGACAGCACAGCCTCTCCATGTGAGCCAGACTGTAGCTTCTGGGGATTATATATTCCTAGGCTTGGAGTGGTCTGGCTTGGACCTTGCCTTGTGCACCAGGAATTAGCCTGGGTCAAACAGGAGTATCCAGAAAGCCTGCTCCTGGGCAGCAATAGAAGCGTAGCCACAAGCCAACTGGCCATTTTGTGGGAGAAGCTGGTCAGGCAGTGCCAGTTTGCCTCCCTGTTTCTCCTGCTGGACCTGGACACTGGCAAAAGTTTATAATCCTATTCTTGCTTTTCCTGGTATGTAATTTCTGTAGTTGCCATGGAGACGATACGTGATGGTACTTGAGAAAATCTTTTATTAAGATGTTTTCAGCTATGATTGAGGTTTTTATACAGTCATGGGAGAGGTTTTCATTTGCAATCTAGCAGGCATTATAAAAAACATGAAATGGTCTTTGATTATGCAACAAAATATCCCATGAGCTGAAGTGTTCCAAAGTATCACAGACTATTCATGGAAACAGTGTAAAAATCCATTCTGCCCCTTCTCCATTCTCCCATTTATTTCTAGTTTCAAGATTTCATACCCGAGAATAAGAAATTGAAATGTCAAAATTGAGAGGTTTGGTTTTAACTCTTCAAAATGGAAGAAAAAATTGCCATCATAGCGGTCTCTTAAAACTACCTGAAAGAAGGTTGTAGTGAGGTGGGTGATTCTTGTCTCCCTAGTAACAAGTGATAGAACAAGAAGAAATGGCCTCAGGTTGTGTCAGGGAAGGTTTAAATAGTACAGCAGGAAAAATTTCTTCCCAGAAAAGGTTCTCAAACATTGGAACAGTTTGCCCAGGAAGGAGGTTGAGTCACCATCACTGAAGGTGTTTAAAAGATGTGTAGATGTGCTGCTTAAGGTTTAAGTGGTGAACTTGGCAGTACTGGATTAATGGTTGGACTGAATTATCTTAGGGGTCTTTTTCAACTTAACTCTGTGATTCTAAGCTTGTTAACAATACAGTGAGTGGATATGTTTGTACATAACCTTAGCAAGCACATAAAAATTACTTTAGTTACTTCATTTCACAGTTCATATTCTCCAGCTTGGTTTGTTACCTGCTATGTATATTAATTAAAATTATCAGAGTGATGAATATAAATTGGATCTCATGAAAGTGATTAAAACACAGAGATAAATAAAAGAGTCCCACTTCTGTAGTTGCCCTATCCTCTCAAGTTCCCCCACCTTTTCATAACTTACCAAGTTCTCATTCCAGCCTTTGCACTTTGTCACTTCTCTAAAAAAAAAAATATTTAAAATTTTTGAGGTAATGGAGTTACCAATTCTCTTCTCTCTATTCCTGACAATGATGATGCCAAAAGTTTTAATTCTCTCCTTCTCATATATTGAACAATGCCCTTTTTCTTTTATGTCACAAAGAACAAATCAAATATATTTTCATTTCATGTTCCTACACTGGTAATTGCCCTTTTACTCTTATTCCAGCTGTCCTTCAGTACTACATATGGACCTTAACTCATATCTGAGTATATGAATTGCACTATGAAAACCATTGGAACAAGGGTCTTGTTTTATTTATACATCTGTAAAGTACTGAGTACAGCCAGAGCTCGGTGAATAATAACAGCTAAATGATAAGCCTCTCCCAATTCCACATGGTAGCTCTTTGAAAAATATGGTTTTTGTTAGGAACTCTGAATTCCTCTTGCTTCAGAGTTAACTCATAATTGGAAGTTTAGAACATGTTCCATCCCTTTCTTTTTTTTTTCTTTTTTTTTTTTTTTTTTAAATAAGATCCATTGAGTCTGACGAAATCACAATTATTGGAAATGGTGCATAGCTTTTGAAACAGTACATGCCATTAAATTTGTTGGGAACACCTTGAGATCACAAATACATAGAGAAATCAAGAAAAAATAGGAGCAAAAGTTTAACTAGCCTTGATGAGTGAGCTGGCAACAGACATTTAAAAGTGTTTGGGTTTTTTTCTGCCTATCAGTTCAATTTATAGGCATAGCAAGTTCCCATAAATAATGGTGAATACCTTTTAGTTAATGCAAATTAAGTTCCTTTTTCTAAGTTTTCATTTCACAGATCTGGCAACTGCACTTTAATGTGCTTTAGGAAAACACACCTGTAGTATGGATAAATTGCATTTCACCATATAGCTGAGTCTCCAATGCAGATTTTAGTCTACAAGTGATAAACTTACTAGAATTATTGCCAAAGATACAGATTTCAGCCTGGCTTTCGTTTGCCATAAAACCCTTATTTTATTTTGACAGTAAATAGAAACTTTGCATGTAAAATATCATTTTAAAATACTGTCAGAATGATGTGAAAAGGTGAATCAGGTTGTGCCTGAGAGCAGGGAGAGTCCTGCTGGGAGTAGGACTGTAGCCAGCCATGTGCCACACTGCTGCTCACTTATTTTGAGTAGCAGTGTGCTGCCACTCCATGTGAAAAATGGATTTTTCCTGACTGATGGTTCAAACCTCCCTCTCCCATGCCTCAGCTTGTGCAGGACGCTCATGTGGCTGGGATGGGCATGCCAGGAGAGTGCTGAGGGTGCCTTGCTTGAGGTAAATTTGCCATTTCTTGTACTCATTTACCCCAGCACCCCCTGTACAGGTCAGTGTCACTCCTGACAAACTGCACAGGGCCACCAGTTTAAAACCCTTGCTGTGGTTTGTGAATTTTGGCCCACTTTTAGTGTAAAGACTGGCAGATGGCTGATAAAGAACATAATAGTAATGGGATATGTTTTGGATGGATTATTTCAGACACTGAAGCAAGGCAGTGAGGTAATGGCAGGCCAGAGGAAAGCATTCCTCAAGCCTGTTGCCACCAAGTAAAATGCTGGCAGATCCACAATCTCAGTGTGTGCTCAGGGGTTGTTTAGGACGGACTTCAAAGTGGGTAGGTGACTTTCGTGGCTTGTTCCAAAACATATTAAAGTGAAGTAAAAATTTTTTTTTTTTTTTTTTTTTTTTTTTTTTTAATTTATTTTCTGAAAAGCTTAAGGGCAAGATGTTTCTGTGACAAGCTTCATGCATTTGGAAGCCCTGGAAGAATGTGTCAACAGTTTGAAATCTGGGGTTCGACAAAGTGGCCTGTATGCTCAGACAGATGTTTCTGTGATGAAGAAACTTGCATTTTATGCCAACAGTTTTGAATATTTAAAGCTCTTCTTGTAGAAGTCCTTAGTTGACTGAAGTAGTACCATGGCTCTGAAGTTGTGTCTGCAACTGAATTCCCCAACTGAGGTTTGTCTTGAGACATGTGTGTGGGAAGCTCTGCAGTGCTGTGGATGATATCACAACTGGATATCACAACTGGAAACTCAGAGAATATCATGTTTATTACTTATTAAACTGGCTGTTCCACCAGTCCTTTAGCCTCTGAAGGATATTAAATGGCAGACACTGCACAAATAATAAAGCCTTTCATATGATAAGATGGGAACAGAAGGGCTCTGGTAGCCGTCAGGGCAGTACAGCAACCATTTTGTGATCTGTATTCAGTTGCAGGTCATCTTTCCTTCATGTATGGTTTTCCTGGCCTGAGATATGCTATCCTATTTTTCCTCTGAGCGCTGCTGTATCTGATAACCCTGGTTCATTAGAAATTGCCTGCTGATTTAAGATTCGCTCTGATTTGAGAAGTTCGAAATGTAATTTTCCTCTTTACTGCATTTCCCCCCATTTTTTAAATTTAATATAAGCATGTGTGAGTATGAACCCACATGGGACAGTTTTGCCATGCGGTAGCTGCATGGTGTTACTGTACTTTCATCTCATTTGCCTGAATGGATCCATGTGATATTTGACCTCCTTGGGGCATCATACTCTGCCCTTAATCTTTAGGGGTCTATCCAGCCCTGGGTTTGGGAGCAGGGTGCTATAACCATGCTGAGCAGAGCTCATTAACACCTGTCAGCCTGGAGCAGGCAGTGCAGTATATATGCCAACAGCAACGCTCAGGTGAAACATGTGGTCATTGCAATAAATGACCTGAGCCATGAGTGTAAGGTTTGAGCTCAGCCTGCCCTACACATTTGCCTTGATTGTACATGTGCACCATTTTTTCTCCTGTGCAGACCAGGAGGCTGCTTAAGTTAGGCACAGAGGAGTGTCACAGCATAATTATTTTAAAAGACAGTAGATTTAGACTAGATACAAGGAAGAAGCTTTTCACAATAAGGGTGGTGAGGCACTGGAACAGTTTGCGCAGAGAAATTGTGGGTGCCCCATTCCTGGAAATATTCAAGGTTGGATGGGGCTTTGAGCAATATGGTGTAGTACAAGGTATCCTTGCCCATGGCAGAAAGGTTGGAATTAAATGATATTTAAGGTCCCTTCCAACCCAAACCATTCTGTGATTCTCCAAGCAGAGAATTGACCTTTGTAAGATTATTTCTGTTCAGACACAGGCTGGTCATCGTGATAGAAGTCTTATGTGTCCCACAGTGATATCTGAGCCAAGCTCACAGGTATCTGGTGAAGCAACCACTGTGGTGCAAAAGCAGTTGCTGTGCTGGGGAGGACACCCATGATGCAGGGCATTGGAAAACCTTTCTGGAGATTTGATTCACAGCCTCTAGAGGCCCACACTCAGGTCATCATCAGTACCCACACATGGATCTGATTTAGCACATTATTTTAGATGACCAATGGAACACATGACCTCATCCTCTGCTCACCAGCTGCATTCAAGCACTGGATGGAGACCCTCTTGTGGTCTGGCTTAAGATCAATGGTGTTTCCTCCATGGTGTGCTGGTTACCTACTGAGTCCTGTGCAAGGTTTGTGACCCCCAGATAAAAACTGGGAGGAAGGAGCTGCAAGGGGTTGCATCCAGAGATGCAGCCATAATGACAGGATAAGCCTCTGGAACAAAAAGAGCCACAGAGAGACTGAGTTCTCTGCTGGGAGTAGTGGGGGTTTGTTACAATTGCTAATATAAGTGCAATGAAACGATGGGGCAAATGAGGGGGCAGTCTCTGTTTTCTATTCCCTTCTGTCTCCTTTTTCTTGATCACCTCATGACAAGGCTGACAAGACCACTTCTCCACCTCCTCACAAGGGAGCATGTAGTCATTTAAAAAGTCCAAGTCTTCGGGAGCAAGAAAGTGGTTTTGATTTAGTTGCTGTTTTTGAAGCTGCTGTGTGTGCAGGATGAAGTGGTAAAACTTGGGCAAGATCAGTGCTCAGGATTTGATGCTACAGCATTAAGGCATAAGGAGGGAAAACCCAACCCCTCTACTTCTGCGAGGTCTGGGCGGTGTCCCTGTGACAGCATTTCCCCAGAGTGGAAGGAGGCTGCTGTGTCCCCGTAACAGGGAGTGCTCATCCCAGCAGTGACGTCTGTGCTGCGGTGTGCTGAGGTGTCATGTCACACACTTCCCACTGGCTCCAGCAAGGTGTGTCCTCAGAGCATGAAAAACACAGTGTGTGTGTGAAAGCCCAAGACATGCTGCTGGAACACCCACTGGAGGATCCTGGGGAGAGGATGCAAGAGGAGAAGGACCTCCAGTGGCCATGCACCAGAGGCCATGGGCTAAAATCTTGAGTAATGCTTCTCACTGAATGCTTCTTGTATGCAGGCTGTGGCACTGATGCTGTAATAGTTAGCAGAGGGAGCCCTCTCACTGCATTCTTGTCTCTGAATCCCTTTGAAGCCATCAGTCATGTTTTGGTGACACCTGGCAGGCAGCCAAGCACTTCTCTCAGTGCTGTTCTGTTGCTGCCTCTCCTGCCGCCTCCAAGACACTACAGAAACATAGGGGCTGGAAACAGTTGGATTCTGCTGTTTGGCTTAAATATTATATTTGACTTGTAATAAGGCTGTTATTTCTTCACACTTTTGGAGATGCCTTTTCTTAGTCTGGGAACTATCCAGCCACAATAACAGTCCCCTCTCCAAGTGCTTTTGGGGCAACATGCTGCTCTTTATAAATGTTGAGGGATAACGTCTCTGCGGCCGGTAGGCATTGCCTGTTCAAAGTTGCCCAGGGACCTTCTTGGATAAGTATCATGAAACCTGAGGTTGTAAGCACAGAGTTGGATGCTGCTTTTCAGCCTGGAAACAGTTGTTATCCTGGGTTGTATTGCCATGACCCTCTTTATAAAAACTGATGGTAGGTTTGTCTTCTCTACAAGCCAATGGAGGCTCCTCAAAGCACTATAGAAGTGATCTTGAATGGGTTTTTAATACACTTAAGATGGATTGCAATGTGTTAGAACATTTTGAAATGGACAGGGAGCTCTATCACGTACCTCTTGTTTGACCTTGCTGAAATGGCATTTTTAAATTACTTCTTTCCAAAATAATGAATCCTGCTTGAATGTTTTTCATTTATTTGCTTCATAAAAAGCTTGCAAATTTTACTGAAAATTAGACAGTCAGATAGGAAATTACTTAATGAAATAACACAATACATTAAAGAAACTGTCAGGAGACCTACGTTCCTGGCTGCCCTGTCAAATAGTGGATATGTTAACACATAAGATAATTGTGTTCCAATAGGAATGGTTTGATTGCTGGTGATTTTCCTTCTGGATAATGTGAAAACCAGGCCCTTTTTGGGGAAAAAACCCTGTCTGAGGTTTTCAACTGAAACCTGCCTAGTTTTGTCTTTCATGAGATTTAAGGAGGTGGAGGTGCTGTCCTACTGAAGGACCGCAAAACCAGTGTAACACCCTTTCCATTCCCACTTGTTTGCCACTTAAGCCCTAGTCAACTATGCAGAGGTATTTCTCATCATTTTACTCACTGCAGCATGAACTCAGTGACTGAAAAGCACAATAATTTGGTTTTGATTGGGTTATAATGTGCTATCAGAAAACCACCATTATATTGTTCTTCTTAAACTAATAAGCAATTTTGCATTTCTTTGTTTTGTGATTTGCAGACTCAGCTCTTCGGAGTTTTACTTGCTGCTGCTTCAAATTTTCTCATCAGTGTCTCTTTGAATATACAGGTATGATATGGTTTCTCTTTATTCAGAGTTATTTATATTTAGGCAGTACTTAAACTGCAGTTTGGTTTAGATAAAGTTCAAAATGCAGGTTTTGTTGCATTTCTTAAACCTTCTCTCTTTCATTAACTGTAATCTAGCATTGCCCTGCTATAGTTGCTGGGATTTGGGAGTTGTTGGGAGCTCTCAATATGTTCTGTGCTGTGATTGTCATACAGGAATAGAAGAAATGTTCATAGTTCCTTCTCCTTTTAATGTGCCAGAAAGAAATACCAGCTCTGAGTTACTTGTGATCCCACTGAACCTGGGAGTAAGGAAGGATACAATAAGAGGCAGTACCAAAAGCTTTGCTGAAGTCCAAAAAGATTACATTTCCTGCCTTTCCTAGGTCAGGTAGGTGGGTTACCCTTTTACAGAAGGAAATCAGGTTTGACAAGCAGAACTTTCTCCTCATGAAGCTGTGCTGGCTGTGACTGATGACTGCATTGACCTCGAGGTGTTTTTCAGTACTTCCCAGAATAATCTTTTACATGATTTTACCAGCACTAAAGTGGAACAGACA
>VZUI01048151.1:0-70549 GCA_013401135.1 Cettia cetti | reverse complement strand
CTGCGGCCGCGCGTGCGCGGGCCCGGGGGGGGCGCAGGGGGCTCGTGCGTCACCGCGGGGCGCGGCGGGGCCGGGGCGGGAGCGGGGCCGGGGGACCGGGGAACGGAGAACCGGGGAACGGGGAACCGGGGAACGGGGAACGGGGGACGGGAAGCGGGGGAGGCTCGGCAGGAGACGGTGTGGTTCACTGAGTGCGTGCCTAGGTGGTTCAGCTCTTGGGAAAACTGATGGGCGCCCGCCGTTCTGCACCCGCCGGAGTCGTTAAATCCCGGTCACGGCGGGTTGGGCCGGGTGTGAGCGGTGTTGGGAAACCTCTGGATCAAAGCTGGCGGTGGGATGTAGGGAGAGGTGGAGGTCGGGCAGGCGCCTCCTGGCCGTCCCTGCTTCATTTTGTTTTTCTCTGATTTCACATCAGTGACCCCGTACACTCAGTTCTTGTCAGAATCATAGAACAATTAGGTTGGAAAAGACCTCTGAGATCCTTGAGTACAGTCCTTGACCAAACACCATCGTGTCTAGACCATGACGCTGAGTGCCTCGTCCAGTCTTTCTTTAAACACGTCCAGGGGTGGTGACTCGACCACCTCCCTGGGCAGCCTGTTCCAATATCTGATCGCCCTTTCTGTGAAAGAATTGCACCTAATGCTCAACCTAAACCTCCCCTGGCAGAGCTTGAGGCCACATGTTCTTGTCCTTTTGTTAGTTGCATGGGAGAAGAGACGGATCCCCACCTGGCTACACTCAGGTGCAAAATGCCCCCAAGCTTCTGTTTCTCCAGGCTAAAAACCCCCAGCTCCTTCAGCTTCTCCTCATCAGACTCGTGTTCCAGACCCTTCCTCAACTCCATTCCCTTCTCTGGACTCACTCCAGCACCTCAATGTCCTTCCTGAATTGAAGGGCCCAGAACCAGACACAACAGTCAAGGTGTGGCCTCAGCAGTGCCAGGACAGAGGTTCTCCTTCCTCATGGAGCATGTAAGGGTTTTTCTAAGCTCTCTGAGGAACAGAACAAGGGGGTTTTGACTTTGGTTGGATCCAATCAAACTTCCATCCAGTTCTTGGTTGGAGTTAGATTTAGGATGTATGACCTCCAGGTTCTTGTCAGAATTATGTCATTAAAGAACAATTCTGAAGTCAGTGCAAGAGAAGCAACGTGCAGGTCTTCACACCTTTCAGTAAACACTGAATAGAGCCGTAATATAGTCTGAAAGGGTGGCAGTAGTACTGATCTGATAATAATAAAGCATTAAAGATAAAGAATTTTAGAAAAATGAAACACAGACTCACAGAATGGTTTGGGTTGGAAGGAACCCTAAAGGTCACCTTGTTCCAAGCCCTCTGCCATGGTCAGGAACACCTTCCACTAGACCAGATTGCTCTAAGCCCCATCCAGCCTGGCCTTGAACACTTCCAGTCATGGGGCATCCACAACTCTGCACAACCTGTGCCAGTGCCTCATCACCCACATAATTGCTAATACGCTTGAGTTTTGGAGATACCCATTCATATGCTGTTAAATGCACTTTATTCAGATTTTTGCTTGTGTGTGTTGTACAAAACCTGTTATCTGTGTGTACAAGGGAGGTTTGGCAGGTGCCCAGGGGCTGCGTGGAGTGGAGCCATCGGCCCTTAAGTTTTGACGTGTCTGGGAAGCTTGTCTTCGGAGAAAATAGGCCTGTGCAAACATGACTCAAGGGGAATACGGATGTTGGCTTAGTGACGCCGCTGTGTGTTGTCAGTGTACATATTTTTATTTAATTCTTCTTTTGTTTCAACAATAAAAGAGCAGAAATCAACTTGTACTCAAAATACAAAATTTCACTTAGAAGCCCAGAATTGGCTGAGGCAGTGTACTGTATGTTTTGGTTTTGTTTGCTCGTGTGCCAAAGAGTCCCCTCGCTCATCCAGATGGTTCTCACTGCACTCCCAGATAAAGGCAGCCTGTTCATTTCTGCTGCACGCAGGGCACGGTGGCAGTGGCAGATCCCAGAACACCACATCCAGTGCTTTCCCTGGCTGTTCTCAGTGAGGGAGGCCAGTTGCAAACCTCATGGCACATAAAGGTGTTCTTTGTAATACAGCTCCCATATTTTCACGTGGAGTAAGATTACATTGTGTATCCATACAACGTGAAAAAAATTTTTAAAAGGCACAGAAGGTAGATTTGCCACATCTCCTCAGTTTATCCAAGGATTTTGTATAAAACTGTTTCTCTTAATTTCTATTCTTTTTAACAGCCGGAGCAATGGTTGTTCTATTGCCTTTTTCAAAAGGTAATTGATACTGATTTTTCATTTGCCATTCCTACCATTATTATTTGTCTGATGGTCTCAAGCATTGCAAGAGCACATTTCACTGTTTAATATATGTACTTTACCTACTGACAGAACTGGTACAGAGGAAGATTCTGATCAATGAGAAAACTATGGTTAGTTCCCACATAAAATCAAGATTTCTGGTGAGATCTTCTCTTTGCTGGTTGGGTGCTGAAGATATTGCTAGTGGTGAAGAGGTAAAAATTAGATTTTAAAAATTCCGTAAAAATGGTAAAACAAAGTACCAGTAAAAAGCACTGGAATGAAGTCAGAGGAAGAAAGGAAAAGTCTAATCCCGAGGGAATGCACTTATTTTTCTTTTCCCACTTTTTTGCACAACAGCCAGCCACCTGACAAATGCCTGCTTTTGGCATTAGTCAGCTCTTGTATTAGCTTTTAATGTTTGTTGATAATTTTGTGTCATTTGTGTCTTTGAATATAAATCAGGTTATTTGAAAAGAAAATGTGTTACCAGTAAATATTGTTAAGTCTCTGAAGGGCTACATTGTATTGGCTTTCTGATATTTGTATGTTCACACACAACTAATCAGCTTCAGGGGAAAGTAAAGAGCAGAGCTCTGTTTATTCTCTTCCTGAAGGTCAATGGACAAAATCAAAAGCATCCAAGGTCACACAAAGTGCATTTTCAAGGTGATTTATGCCACAGTTTATCTTGTTTCTTTATATACTTTTTTTTTCAGCGAGCATCAGAATTGAAGGCACAAATATGCAAGAAGCTTGTCAGAGATCAAGTTAATTGTTATGCCTGCTGTGCATACATAGAGCTCATCTTATGCTTTCTTTCTCCCTGAATTTGCATGACTTTTAAAATTATTACTATAATAAGCATTCACATTAAAATAATGGTAGAAAATAAATTAGAAAATACACTTGCAGCCTTAATTTGATCCCCTTTATAATAACATTTTTAATTCAGGCAGCATGACCAATGCAATTTCTTTCCTCTGACTTCATTGCATGTTCAGAACCCAGTATGGAGTTAGATAAGACTTGTGTAGCTGATGAAGCTGGTCCCCACAGTATTCCTATCAAAAGATATATATATTTCCATATATAGTTCTCCTAATCATTTCTTAGTGGCTGAAAGCTATTCTCATATATACCACATATCTGTGCTCCCAAATGGTGAAGTCTCTTCCCTTTACTCTGCCTGTTCTACCCAGATCTGTGTGACTTTGATGTGTCATTAGTGAAACTTGTGGAGTTTCAGTGCTTGTCCTGCTCAGGCAGGAGAAGCAAAGTTCATGCAGAAAAAGCAAAATAATCTGTATAGTCTTTCACTGGGGAAAAATAATCAGATTAAACTTCCCAACTGGCTCCTTAAAAATTAAAATAAATCCTTTTATAACGAGTAGTAATTCACTTCTCATAAACCTGTCAGCACCAGCCAGAGCTCAGACATTATATAAACATATGCACATCTTGGATTAATTACACTTGCCTTCAAATTCCGTACAAGGATCATGCAAGAAAACACTACATATTCTTATGATTAGTGAACACAACCTCACGTTTTCCACATCCCTCTTGTGCTGAAGCCAGTGACCAAGGTTTGTCACAGCAGCAAGTCCCAGAAGTTAAATGCCTGTTACATAAAGCAGCACTTCTATTTCTAAGATCTGGAGCACTCTTCCCAGATTTACCAAATGCCCCCTACTCCTGGTATTGCAGGATTTGGCAAATTATGTTTCTGCATGTGTTTTATTTGCTACTTTGTGATTTTGTAAACCTCAGTCTTACCTCAGCCCTCTCGAAATTAAGGTCTCACAGTCCTACCCATCTCTCCTCCAAAAGCAGATGCTTCCCCAGCATGACAATAAATGCTCCTTTCTGTAGCTGCTCAGCTTCTCTGCACCTTTCATGAGCATTGTGTGCAGTTCTGGTCTCCACATCCCAAAATGTGGGCTCACCCTGGTTTTACACAGCAGAAAAATGATTCTGTCTGTTTGTTCTCTAATATTTTTCATTAGGTATTTTGGCTGCCACATCATTATGAACTGAATGTATCCAGTCTTCATTTTAAGATATAAAGAGATTTAAAAAATCCCACATCCCTTGCCCTGTTTCTCCCATGACTGGCCACCCTCATTGTAAAAAACCTGCTGAGTTTTGCTTTTTAAATTTTCTATGTTTAACATTCAAATGTTTTTCTACCCATTGATTGCTCCTATTGCTGCAAATGTGCATAAACATCACATAACTTTGTGCATAAGTTACACAAACCTTCTGAGTTTTCATTTTACCAGGAGTAATAGGAGCAAGTGATCCTGGGTTAATAACTAGGATGTAGAGATCCTTGAACACCATGTGCAAGATGAAACTCCTTCTCCTGCCTCTCCTTGGTTCCTTCTCAGGGAAGTGCTAAACCTCAGAAACCAAACTTTGGTGCTCTAATCAGTTGGTTTGCTTGTCACAGTAAGCAAGATTTAATATGCGTTTTTGTTAGCCTTCAGAGTGAATATCTTGAGTACTGTATACTTCAACAAATCATATGGGATTGTCTATCAGTAGTACAAAGACAGGAGAAAAAAAATCAACCTTTTTTTTAAATAAATATGTTTAAATACTTGTGATATATGTTGAATACCTTCAGGTGAAATTTGTTACCTTGACACCACCTTTAGTCTGTCAAAAATATTTTGGATAACTCTTAGAAAGATACCTTGCTGCATTTGTTGATAAATGTCAAAGTATCAAGTTGGGAGAAACATCTGTATAAATGCCCAGATTTTCATTTGTATAATTTAGTTTATGAACACAGAAAGCACTGATTCTGTTGGTAACAATTACAAATTTTCAGGCAGTAGAAAACACCAACCTTAAAATACCTGATTTTTGTAAATCATTTGACCTAGGTGTTAGATGTAAAAAGAAATACCTCTGACTATCATGTCATACTTGTGACGTAAAATGGCACGTGTTTGAATCTAGATAAAAGTAGTACCTGTGACATAAGATGTGTGGGATGACCATGTTGTTTAAACTACCCTGAGCAACACTATATAGCAGATGTAGAGTTTATGGTTCCCACGTCAGAGAAGCCCTAAGCAACGGCACTGCTGTGTAAACAAGGGATATCCAAATAAGGACTTAGCAAAGCACTTGGTTCTCTTGCATACAGAGTTCCCATTTTGGTTGTACTTTAGTTTCTGGCCCCAGCACTGAAAACATTGCATTAAGATCTTCTCCACAGAGGTTGGTATGAATTCTGGGCAAAGGGAACCTGTGGGAACAGACCTTTGTGCATGTCCCGTGGCAGCCAGTCACTCACTGGGTAGCCCTGATCCTGCTGGAGGGCTGTGTTGGCCTTAGAGTACACAGACATTGCTACTAAAAAAAGGTAGAAGGTTTTTCAGATAGCTTTGTTTTAAGAGAAGAAAGAAAATTAACCTCCCTGTGAGGTGTTCAAAGACTAATCTGAATCCAAACTGTCAATTGCTGTCTGTGTTTTCCAGCAGAATCTGTTCAAACTCAAGTTTATTGAGGGGTTTGTCATACAAAGAGCACTGAAATTTATTTCTTCCTTGAGCCTTTGCTTGCAAATCTGGAATTGTCTTTTGCTGTATGAACAAACTTGTCCCCTCCCCTTCTTCCCACATTTCTACCCAACGCAGTTCAAGTTATGAGCATTTCTGTACTGGGTCCCAACCTGCCACTACCCAGACATGTATGGCTCTGTCACTGTTGCTACAGCTCCTGTTTTCACATCTTCTGTTGTCACCTTTGTAGATTGAATGTTATTAACCTTTTCTCACACTTGGCATTTGCCCGTTTGTCGTGTATCTTCACTAGATGCTTGTCAAATAACAATGGCCCTTCCCTTCATCTCCAAGGTTTACCCTATACCCACAATGTGTCCCTCACCCCACCTGGCTTTTCTCCCCTGGGGGGGCACCTTGAACCTCCTTCCAGACTCAATCTCTCTCTCCTCTTGCAGCACCTGATCTCTCGCTGAGACAGAAGCCACAGCACCCTTGCTCTTTGGCCATGTTTTTTGGTGTCCACCAGAAACCATTGACACATTTCACTGTTCTCAGTGTTTGTGTCCTGCCCTTGGGTGTTCACAGATCCATGCCGGGCACAGAAGTGCTGTACACAAACATTGGGCAATACTACAATGAAGGGCTAATTTTACAGGTCAGCATGGTGTTAAGTAATTACAGGTGCTGAAATTGCAGCATTAGATGTAAATTGCACCAGTAAAAATGAGATTTATCCACCAAATCCCCAAATTTTTCTATTTCCCTCTGAAAACACTTTTATCGACTTCATTACAGCTGTTAGCACTTGTTTTAATTAAACCCATAACGCAGCATGAAGATCAGTTAACCAGTTTTCAGAGAAAATCAGTAAGCAGTTCCTATTCTATTTTACTGTCATTCTTCACATGCTGTGCTTTGGTGTACATTATGAAAATGTTGGTAGAGGATTTTGTATCTCAGGGAGGGATAATGGAAATATGAAACTTCTCACTTCTAGGCCGGTTTTCCAATTCAGTTTAGGTTCTTAAGTTTTATAGAAGTAGTTGGTGTTTGACTGCAGCTTGGATGTCTTCATCCAAGGAAACAGGTGGTCTTATCATCCAAGGCAGAGGATTATAAGGCCACCTCACCATGTCCAAATCCCTCTTTAACAGTCTCAGCAAAAAATGATTGGTTTGTAGAGCTGAAAAATGCTTGCTGCCTTCAACTTAAATCATGTCTGCATGGGAAACTGACTGAATGGGTGTTCTATGTAAAGTGCTGTTCCTGAGGGGGTTTTTGACTTTAATTCCCAAGGCTATCAGCCCTGAAGAGTTGCATTAGAAAAAGAGGAAAAGAAGAATCTGGTTTTAGAGAAGGCAGCAGCACTGCCTTTTGCTGCAGTTGCTTTGAAGTGTCTCTCCATTGACATCTAGTGTCCATACAGGAAGATCTTTAGATTCCTTGCAGCCATGCTGGCAATATTTATCTATAAATTTTTAAAGATTTTTTTCCTTGTGTAGTTATTAAAAGCTCTTATTGATTATACCAGGTCAGCCAGTAGGTGAGACTGATGGTGCAAACACAGCAATCTCCCCACTCCTAACAGTGACATCAGAGACATCCATGTATGTCTATGTCCTGAATGGCTCCAGGAACCTTTTTCAGTGCTTTGCAGTGCAAAAATATTATCCTTTTTTAATTTTTTCTGTAAATACCTGTAAAATATTTTAAATCTGTATGTCTTTCATCAGAACGTACAAGCAATTGTGAACCAATGAATATTCAATACAAATCTTATGAAGTATTGTACTTTGTAGTCAGGCATTATTCTAACTATATTTAATTAAAGAGGAGTCTTTTCAATTATAGAAATCTCTTTTTTACAGTCCATTTTATCACTGAAAGATACTTAATAAAAATGTCTTTATTCTTCAAATGGTGAGAGTTATTTTCATATTTATTTATTTATGCTGTAGAAATCCCAAGTTTTTCCAAAAGGATTTGTTCCACTTTTGCAAAATCTTGATCAACGGCAGTGAGCAATTAATCATGTCATTACTGTACACTTTGTTCTGTGAGCAGCTCTTCCTTTGCATTACTTCCTCCTGCTCCCTCAGTCAGCCTGAAGTGCTTCTGTTGGGGTGTGCACACAGGGGCTGTGCCAGTCACAGCCACACCATGCTTGGTCCTAGACTGATGTGAAGTCCTTCCCTACTCTGCAAATGCCCTGGACATTCATACTTGGATCATTTCTGTTGTTATCTACTCACAAAGGCAGTTATTCCAAATAAATTATGTTATGAAAGCTTAACAAGATATGTTGTCATAATATTTGCATTGCAGCTTCAGGAAAAGACAACTGGTTCAAGGATGCCCACCAGACACAGCTTCTGTCCATGATGGACTCTGTGCATCCAGGGGCTCATGGACTCCCATCTTTTCTTAGCAGTGCTTTATGATCCATCCCTTTCCAGCCTTTCCTCAATATCTCATAAGCCCTAGGTGAGCTCTCTATTGAATTGGTGATACCTGACATAGCAGGGTCCTGTCCTTGCTGACTGGTGGAAGTCACTAGTGTGAAAATAATAATTCTTTGCCTTGGAACAGCAGGAAACCTGCTGAAAATGAGCTAGAAACAGCCTTGAACTTCTCCTGTGAAGGTCAGAGGAGAGTGAATCATTATTTTCCACCATTTCTGGAAAAGGAGCAGTCATCAGTTTCTATGGACAGTCACATATTTTCCCTCTTTTTCCTTTCAGTGTTCTGTTATTTAAAAATGCTCATTACATTAACTGTCACAGAGTCTGTGCTGAAAGAACCTGCTGAATCAATACATCCAGAATAAGAATGACAGCATCATTAAGATGTATCCTGCTTAGATTATTCATAATTTAACTATAAAACAAAACATGTGATCATGAGTAATAAAGGAATGTGACATAAATTATTTCATTCAGAGCAGTGCATTAATGCAGCCACTGGCAAAGTTGCTGCAACAGCATCCAAAGACTTTAATTGCAACTGCTTATAATTAGGGTTACGAATAGGTGTTTATGTCTGGTTTTGCCATGGTCCTTTGGCCACCCCAACTTTTCATCCCTGAGAGAGCTCAGTGCTTCCAGCAGCCCCAGATTTTCCCTCCATGGCGTCAATGGAAGGAGGCAGGAGCCAAGAGCATCGTGTTGCTATGGCAACGCATCCCACTTCCCTGGGGATGATGTTGCCTCGGCGACATCGGGCGGGCAATGCCGGTGGATCAAATCGGCTCAGGGCAGCTGCCCCCTGGAAAGCAGGACAGCTCTGGCCTCCGGCAGCGCGGGAGCCCAGAGCTTCGTGGCTGGCACATGTGGGAGCCTGCACTCACAGCAGGGTCTGGGCCAGGGGAGGTGACTCGGGTGTATGGTCCTTCGGGTACTGAGACGAGGCTACAGCCAAAAGGAACTTCCCATTATCATCTAGTGTGTTAAAATAAGATGGATGGCAGGAAGGCCAGTGTCAGTGGGAGGGGTTTTGCTGAAGGGAGCAAATGCTGGGGCCACTGTCCTTGGTTTGTATGATCAGGACCTGCAAGCATAACACAACATCAGAAGTCATTGCCTCTTGTTGCACAATCCTTCTATGAATGGAGGTGAACTTGTACAATGATTTTAGGATAGTCCAGTGCTGCTTTTCACTGTGTAACATCCAGTACCCACCACCACGTAGGCAGCAGATTAAAGATCAATTTACATAGGCAAATGCCTGTGTTAATGCTGTGAGCACAGAGCCTTCCCTTCCTCTTGTGTGCTTGCAGGCACTCCAGTGACGAGCCTCTACCCACAGCAGAGCAGTGACAGGATCTCAAGAGCCCCCAGACCCTTTGTCACAAGAGTGGTTTTGGATATCTGCACCAAACCTTCTGTGGACTTCGCTGGAGCCCTCTGTGTAGCTGCCAGTAAGAAGAGGGAGTTCAAAGCTCAATGCATGGATACCAGTTATGGATATCAGTTATCCACAGCACTTGGAGAGATATCTGAGAAGCAGGAAGATGATAAAGGACAGACAAATCTGCACAAGACAGGTAAATTCCTTGTAATTTGTTTGTTCCTGTAGGAATCTCTGCTCCCTTCACACAGTTGCACTAAGAAGCCTCTTGCCTACAGTAATTAGCCCTTGAATAAACACCATCTCTGGAACACAAGCCTCTGTTGTCATGATTTTGTGAGTTAGCAGTGCTTTGCTTTTTTTAAAAACCTTACACGAATTATTGCAGAAGAGCAGAGCCTGCTCCAGGGAGTCTGGTGTTACTTTTTGCCTCTGGAAATATTACCATATGCTGCAGGACTGTCTCAATGGTGTTAACATACCTGGCTTTAAGTAGATATTGGCTGTGCTTGCAGCTATACCCTACTACTTGCTCTATCCTTGTATTTCTGACATTAGCCTTACTCTCCCTGAGCCATTTTATTGTGTGCATTTTTCACACAACATTAGCTGTCTTTCTTCCCACAATCAGAGCTATGGTTAATTGTGTTTACAAAGGATTCCTGAACTGTGGGAAATGTTTCTCAGAATGTGTGGTTTTGCATCATTTAGCCTTGAAAGGATGCTGCTTCTCCTGACCTCTTGTTGGTTTTTTCTCAATGATTCTGGTAATTGCATCAATAGCCTTGGGAGTCACATTTTCCTTTCACATCTAGGAAAGATCCAACCTTTCCTTATCCTTTCTCAGCAGAATCTCATATCCAGTCCCTCCTGTTTTCTGTGGCCTCAACCACACCAGCTCTTTTTCTGGCATATTGTTTCACCCTTGTCCCAAATAAACTCTGCCACTTTCCTGGGTCATCATTTCCACCACTATCCTTTTCTATGAAATTCTCAGACTTTCTTCTCCACTCCTGCATCAAATATATTTTTTGTCTTCTCCATCAACATCCTTTACAACCAATCTTCAATCAGGTCTGTCAGCATTCGTTCTGACAGCATTGTCCCCAAAATTCTGACAGTATTTTGACACTATATCAAACAGATGTGTCAGTGTTTTTTCCACACCTCCCCATGAAAGCTGGGCCGAGCACTCCAGAAACTTCTGCAAAGAGGGTTTGGGACACAAAGACCAGCATGGTACCACATGCTCCCTCCTGTTGAGGAGATTCACCTGCCATGTTTCACTTATACTTCAAATCAAACTGCCTTGTGGAAGGCTTTTTTTAGCTTCAGCACACTGAGAAAGTGAAAAACTGTTGTGTTGCACAAATGGGGCAAAAAATGACAGCCAGGAGTACACTCCAAACCCACACATTTCAGGTTTTGATGTCACCTCAAAGCCACTTGGTCCCCACACTGATGCTCCACATTACCTGCAGTAGTGTGGAGGGGTTCCCTTTCGAAGGCATGCAAGCAATGTCAGGTTTGAGGTTAACCTGCAGTCAGCAAGAAGCTGTAGGCAACATGCAGAGAAAAAACCTGTTTCCTCTCTCTTCATACCTCTTTAAAGAGGACTGGTTTTTCTGAGTCACAGCTAACGCAAACCTGTTGGAAAAGATTCACTCTAGATTCATACTACAGCTCAGAGGAACATAAAAGACCATTTAGTGTTCAAAGTATTATTTTTAATTATTAATCAAGCCCCCTGTCTGGCTGAGCTCTGTCAGGCCTTCTTTGGATTTTGTAGAGTTTATTTCTCTTGTCAACCTGAGCAGACTTTGACGTGCAGAACACAAGCTTGTTGAAAAATGAGAAGATTGCTGGCAAAGTTTGGCTCCGTCTCAGCATTTGCAGTAGGATCTCAGTGCAGGGGATATGCAGTGCAGTAGTTCTTTTGTTCATATTTAATCATTCAAGAAAGAAGAGTATAATTAAGGCCTGTCTCTCTCAATCTCCTCCCTGCCTCAGAATATTTTAACCCTTTGAGATAAAGGAAATGGAGCTTTTTTCTGACAGAAGAGTGAAGCCCAGAGCATATCAGGAGTGATTCTACCCCCATCACTCCACAGTTTCCATTTGACAACATTTTCCCTCTGAGCAGTTTCCTGTGTGATGGAACACAGCAATTAGGAACAGCATTGCAAGTACCAAAATCTGATCAAAGCTGGAAACAGAATGTTTGCTCTAGGTTTTCTTTGCACCTTTGACACCCCAGCTTGCTTCACTGTCCCCCTCAATAGTTGACTGATTTCTCTTTATCTGAAAACACCCTTAAGCAGTTACTAGATTTCAGGATGCAGGATCAAAAAGGGTCTGGGCTCAGAAGGAGATTTTTTTTCTATTTAGCTATTTTAGTTGTTTGTTGTCTGCTTAGCTTTGTATCTCAAGGTAAACTCACTTCATTTGTGCTCTAAACCTACCAGCACAGGGCTACGAAAGATTTGCTGCCAAAGAATCCTGAAAATTGGAAATGTCTCATTGAAAAGGGTGTTTCAAGCTTGCAATTTTGGTTTGCCTTGGGCTGAAATGAAACGACATCAGCAAAGATAAGAAATGACTGGAAAGGGCAGAGGAGGATGAGTCGATCCACAGGACCCCAGGCCAAGGCCTTGGGCAGGCAGCAGGGGGAGGTGGTCCGGGATCCTGATGGGGTGGGAGGGTGTTCAGCCGGACCAAGGAGAAACATCCCAAGCCTGAATGAACCCTGCCAGAGAGCTACAGAAAAATAGTCAGTGAAAAGACTGTTGATTGATGAATTTGCCTGAAATGAGGAAGGAGGGAGGAGGCTCTAATATGTAAACACTTTAATTGCAAAGTTGTTTATTCTGAGCTTTCCTAAGAGCTGACAGGGTAAGTGTTATTGCTGCTTCCCAGGCTATGTAACAGGCACAAAGATTGACAGAGAAGTTTTCCACTTAGTGGCAGGTTATTAAATTATAAAAAAGATAAGAGTATCACAGAAGCAATAAGCTGCTATTCTCTCAAGACTTTGCTGCTGAACTTTAGAAGAAATATTGTGGAAATCAAAGTAGTGCTCAAAAGGGAGAAATCTGCTACAGAAAAAATGCTGATTTAGATCTTGTTTCAATTTGCAAAATCGTTTTTACCTACAGAGAGGCTTTAAACAAGGGGAAAATATATTCCAGTTACTTGGGATCAAAATCCAAGTCTCAGACGTACAAAGGTTAGTCCAGAGGGAGAAGCTGCTGAAAAAAGCCATGGTAAATGAGGGACTCAATGGGCATGTAAAGTAAGGGGGGGGAAAGAACAAAGCAATAGAAAATGTTCTTGCAGTAGTAAAAGCACAGCTAAAACATGGAGTTTGACTATGTGGGGAATAAACAAAAGGTCACATGGGAGGATTTCTTGGGAGTTAGTGAGTCTGAAGGTTGCATGGTGGCAGTGCTGGTGCTTACAAAGGAAGCTGCAAGAAGGTTGGTTTAACTGGTAAGAAGCTATTCCTGTCATGTAGAAATACAAACATGATGAGTCCAGGAAAGACGAATTAAATAAAATGGAAAGGATAAAATGAAATAGAAGTAGGGGCCAGTGCTGAGTGCCCACAGTGGGAGTGTGTCCTGCTGCAGCCAAGCACAAGCAGAGAGCATGGCCATGACTGGGGTCTGGCTGGGGGCAGGGGAGCCACAGCCCAGCACAGCAGGGATGCACAGGTCCAGGTTCTGCTGCTCAGCATCCTGCCATTGTCACTGTTCTCCTTGTCTGCTGAGACCTCCTTGGACCCCAGCACAGGGATGGGGCAGCCCCCTCCCTCACACGGGTTTCTCTATCCAAAGCAGCACATCTGAAGCTTTAAAAAAATCACCAAAATAATTATTAGTTACCTTTAAACTGAGATATTTGAAGATCAAAGGAGTAAAAAAAGAAGGCAAAAATGACAAAATTGAAAAACTGTTACTCTACTTCAGGAAAGTATTTGATCAAGTGCCAGACATGGAAGGTCTGCTCCATCTGCTGTTTTCTGCAGCTGGAGCAAAGGAAAGACTTGCACAGTACTAGTGGTCTTCAGACTGAAGTTGTGTGTAAGAATAGGAAGTGACAGTATCTCATGTTAAAGGACACAGTTGCTTGCCCAGTTATCCCTATCACAGGATTCAGATTCTGCTCACAGTCAAAAGCAAATAGTTTAAAATACACTTTAAACTAGGCCAGTACTTTGGGAAAGGTCAAATTCTTTATGGAATTCTGAGCAGTATGTGTTTTTACAGGAAAAGACCCAATAAAGAAGGAAAAATAGAGGAGGCAGCAGGTACTCACTGTATCAGCAATTTAGGCTCCCAGACTGCTTAGACAAACTGCCCTCAGGGAAATGAGATTATACTTTACCTCTGACATATATAGAATAACAGATTTCTCATTCATCTCTAAATTCATATTCAAAACAATTAGGCAAGAGCTACTGGAACAGGAGGAAAGTCATGACCAAACCTTAGAAGGAGTATTTATTTGCCAGATGAAGTCTCAGGGAACATTCTTTTGGAAATGAATACTACAGTCACTGGAAGAATTTAGAGAAATTAAGGATGACTGTTCCATGCTTTCAGTAAATGGAAACCTACTTATTTATGTAATTTTATAAAGACAAATTGCTTAAGCAAGATTTAGGGCAAAGAAGGTCCTTATTTTTTAGAGAAAAAGTAAGAATAATCAAGAATAAATAAAAAATTAAATACTAAATAAATTCTTACAATCAGAAAAATTTTAGAAGTATATTTAGAATTAATTTAATTTGAACTTCATGGCATATGACAAGAAAATCTGGTCTCTTACGAAAATGAAAATCAAGTGGTAAGGATCATTACTGTCAACATTGAAAGCACCAGTGTTTTCAGTAAGAGAGTTACATATTGTATCAAAATGTGCACTGGTGTTGATTACTTACTCAAAAAGAATTTATTTTTGAGATATTTTGACATAAACAAAAAAGATGCAACAGTTTGTCAACTGCTACATAGTTAAATGTACAAAAAATAAAAAATCTCTGAAGAGAGTAAGAAAAAAACAAATTTAGAATGTCATAAGAACACAAGAAGTTATGGATTATGCCTTCCCAGCTGGATTCTACCAAGCATTTTAAATTTTGAGGGACACTTGAGTTGGCATCCTGTGTGTAACAAGCTTACACATGAAAATGAGCCTTTTCCCCCCAAATTATGTCACCTCCTTATTCACTTGTAGACCCTTATGGAGTCTTAGAAAGCGCTGCGTCTTGCCAGAGCCAAATATCGCTGCTGCATCCCGAGGGGGTCACATCTCCCCTGCAGGAGCTGCAGTCTGTGATCTGGGTTTGAAGACGCTGAGCCCAGGCTGGCTGTGCCCAGCTGCGGCAGGGGCCAGGTCCTACCCACGGAGGAAGGACCTGCAGCTGCATCACCAAGAGATGTTTCTGACATTTGACACAGAAAAGGCTCTGAAGGGCTGGGGCAGAGCCTGTGGGCAGAGTCCCCTCCAGGGAATATACTCCTCATCCTCGTCATCATTAAATGATGCAGGCAAAGTGGGTCACTGGTTGACAAGACTTCAGCCAAATGTTCTGTGGATCTAAAAGTTTATGAATCTCAGAGTTTTTATTCATGTCGCATTGAAACTATCTGTGTAACAAAGCTGAATTTCCTGTTTTCATCACCAGATCACCCAGGTGGGGTTGGCACTGCAGTTCACCCTCACATTCCTGAACACATGGATACCAGTGACTTTGGAAAGATCTTTTCCTTAGAAGCTAAATTGCAGGAAATTTCAGAAGTGACACACAGTTGACAAAGATCTTACTTGAGAAAATACTTGTGGGCAAATATTTAACAGTTTTCAAGGCTCCTAGCAATCATATTTCAGGGAGTGTAAAACAGCCACATGACTAATGTGATCAGCAGCTCTGTCAGCAAGTAAAACCAGACATGAGAATCAAGATTGAGACTCTTCCATGGACACCTCGCTTCAAGATCTCACCATTATTCTGAGCAAAGTTTTAGCAGATGAGTTAAAGTGTGAATAAAAGGGACACAAACAAGAAGGAAACAACCTAAATGCAGCAGCCTGGACACTGCCAGTTTTGCCATCACCAGCAACAGTCAGGATGGGAAAAGGCTGGGCAGTCTTTTGTTCAGAAAAACAATGCTTGTTTATTGATGGTGTAAATGTTGCTAAGCAATATGGATTAAATTAAATCCCTTATCCTTTCCCAATGTGTATACCACCTTCAGCAAAGAATGCTCTGTGAATATAGTAAGAGTTGGGGGGTTATTCCAGATCAGTGAAATTTAAGTATAGAGGAATCTATAGAAGAGACATTATCCACCAACTACTCAATAAGGTAACTTTTAAGCGTATTTAGAAATCAATACCCATTTTGTTAACCAGATGTGCCAGTGCAGGAGGAAACTAATAGAGAATAGAATAGAAAATATCAATGTCTGATAGAAATTATTATATTTTTATTTTAAAATGGTATGTAGAAGAAATACAAAATAGGGGGAAAGGCATTATATAAGGATAGGATAAATAAGACATCACCTCGGAAAAGAATCCAAAGGAGAAAGGCCCAGAAAGTTAAAACTATTGCAGGAAAGACGAAGAGGAACAATTTGTTATTATTTCTCACAAGAAGATTTAAGCGACGTCAGTGAAACCATTCAGCCAATCTGAAACAAAGCAGCACCTAATTAAACAGTGCTGCTCACTGCCATCAGATATTGGAGAGGCCATGCCCAGAAAGGTGTCTGGAAGGTAATTGTATTTAAAAGCAAGCCTAGAGCTCTGGGTGTGGATACAAGCTCCAGCCCAGTTGGTGGCTGTGGGCAGCAGAGCTGGTGGCAGCACCCTGGGGAGGCACAGCTGGGTGCTTTGTGCCCCCTGCTCTTCTCACTGCAGGCAGAGCTTTGGGCTGAGAGGCCCCCGGTCTGAGGCCCAAACCCCATTCCTAATGACACAGCCTGCTCTTATCTTTTCCAGAAAGAGTATCCTCAGCTGTATTAAATTCTGTTTGCTGTGGGAGTGAGGCGGAGGAACCATGCTTCACAACCCCGTTTCCTTTGGGACAGGGCTCTACAGACATTCTCACCCACCCCTGTGCCCAGAGGAGCGTGGAATGAAGCAGAGGGAGAGGTCAGCACAGACCTGTCCTCGGGAAAGGCTACTTTCCTGGGAAGGTCTGCTCTCCCAAAGTAGCAGGCAGCTCTGGCATCTCCGGACATGCCCACACTGGAGAGCAGGACAGCTGCAAGCTGCATTTTGTGAGCATTAATGAGAGAAATGCCAAGAACAGTCTGTGCTTTTGGGGCAGTGTGTGGATGCTTCATCTTCTGAGCTGGGTCCATAGGGAAGAAAATGGGGAAACCCCCAACAATTTGTCATCAGCACCTAAGAGATTCATCCACATCACAAGGAATTGCTCATGTTGGGAGAGACGGGCATTGCACAGCAGAGCCATGTCACCGTGCCTCATCCATGATTCCTGGCAGGCACAGAAGCACCCCCAGGTGCTTACCCGGCCCAGGGAAACTGAACTTCCTTGCTCGATGGAGTTTTGCTCCACGGAGCAAGGTGGGGGGGGTCTGGGTTAGGGTGGGCGGTGGGCAAGGCGAGATCGGGAGGAGCACCCAGGGCTCTGCCCACGTACACTCCCCATCTCGGCAGCGGCAAATAGCGGCCCGTTTCCCTGGATGCTGGCAGAGCAAGAGCAGACCTTGCTCCGGCCTGCTGCCCCCCGCAGCTCCGGGCTCCTTCCCAGGAGAGGCCGTGCGGCAGGGGCCAGGGCTCACCCCCCGCAGAAGCGGGCCGTGCCTCGCAGCCGGCTGCGATGGGAAATGGCTGGTGGGGCTGGGAGAACAGCGAGTTCCCTCCGCCGAGCGATCTCCTGCCATCGACTGCCAGATCCTGAACTTTGGCTCCGGCCAGGAGGCAGTAAACGAAGCAGATAATTGCCTGGCAGTGAGTGATAGGGAGTCAAGGGTGAGCGGGCAGGGAGGGGCGGGGGATGAGCGGGAGGATTATGTTTCAGAGGGAAGTATTTTTTTAGGATTTGTCTATGCAGGCATTCAGGAGCTTTTCTGACTCACATGGGCTTAGCCCCAGAAGAAGGAGGACTCGCTGTAATTTTACACCTTTTCAGCATTTCAGCTGGTTCTGCTGAAATCTGCATAGGGATTAAAGATGGGAAGGGACAGAGAATTGATTTCCTTGCCTTTGATCTCTAGGACAAACACTCAAAGCTAAAGCACAGTTTAGAATTTTTTGGTGGCATGAGTGGAGAGAGGAAGGAGCCAGCAGCTGACAGTAATAAATAACTATTAGGAAACAGTATTAGGAAATAGTACCAAGGAGAAATGTCGCTGCTGGGATATGCTTTCAGCCTTGGGAATCCACATCCAGGCACCTCAACATTTACTTTAGTATTTAGAGCTTGTGTGCAACTTCTCTCAGGCTCAGAGCAGCAGCAGCGCTGAGGGAGAAGCCTGAGCTCAGGTCTCCAATGAAGAAGGGAAGTCAGATCATTGCACAGACAAACATCTCAGGCTTCCACCCTCTGTGCCAAGGGTTAGCAACAGCCCTGTGTCCTTCAGTGAATCAACACTCAAACTGTCACCTGCAAGGGGAAGTGGAGCTTATCGATGGCCTATTGCAAAAACTTTGATACTGATTTTTATGGCCATGTTTCTAGTAAGCCTAGGGACAAGCTGTGCATCATAAACTGCTGAAACAGATCTGTCTGAGCTTAAATTGAACTGTCTGAACATAAACTGGTGTCGGAATTCAGAGACAGATGTTAGTAAAAATCCTGTCCAATGTCTCCTTAACGTTTACATTTTTACCAGGTTTGAGATACACTTGCAGAACAATTCTAATACATTGAGGTAATGGAAAACGTCCTCAGTTTTATACACAAATCTCCCTAAATTAGAAATGGATTTCCATTTCAAACATCCAGCATCAGGCAGCCTGTTTCTCCCCGTCACTGGACAGTTTTCTCACGGCAGGGTCTGCTGGGCAGAAAGAAAAAATGTGGTGTAAAATGGGGTCAAACAGAGCCACATCCAGAGCCCAGCATTGTGAATGAGCACAGCTGCCAGTGATCCAATCACCCAAAAGGCACCCTGGAGAGCAGAGAAGAGGCAGGAATCCCAGCAATCCCTACACACACCCTCCTGGGAAGCCCCCTGCTGCAAGGCAGGCATCTCCCTGCCATCATCTGAGTCAGGAGCAAAAGTCCCCAGGATGCAGCTGCCAAGGCAGTGGGATCTATTTTCAGATCCAGAAAGTTGGGCAGCATCATTGAAACCCTTTGGTGCAGATCACACTGTCACAGTGCCACAGCATGCATGGCTTCATGCCACTGACTCAGCAGGCATTTTAGCCTGTGGCCTGGACAGGCCAGCAGTGCGGTGACATTACAGCTGGAAGTAGGATGTCATGAGGAGAACAACGTGGGCTACCAATATGCCCTTGTGGCAAAGGAGGCCGCCAGCCTGCTGGGCTGCTTTAGGAAGAGCATTGCCAGCAGGCCTGGGTAGATGAACCTTCCCTGCCCTCAGCACTGGAGAGGCCACAGCTGGAGTGCAGGGTCCAGTTCTGGGCTCCCCAGTACAGGAGAGGCGTTGACATATGGAAAGTCCAGTGAGCTCTGCAGAGATGGTGAAGGAAGTGGAGCATTTGAGGAGACCAGGACAGATGGAATAGTTCAGCCTGGAGGAGGCTTCATGAGGATCTTACTGATTAGTATGGATCCCTGATCAGAGAAGATTTAGAAGGCGGAGCCGGACTCCTCTCAGTGGTATCTAGTGACATTGAAAAACATGAAGTTCTTTCTAGACGTAAGAGAACTTGTTTTTTTTGTGAAGCTAGAACTGGTTGCCCCAAGAAGCTGTGAAGTTTCTATCCTTGGAGGTGTTAAGGACCCAACTGAACATAGTCCTGGGCAACCTGCACTAGTGGGCCCTGCTTTGAGCAGGAGGGCTGGACTGGACTGTGTCCAGAGATGCCTTCCAGCCTCAACTGCTCTGTCATCCTGTGAACTATGTGGTGGTGAAAACCACTTTGCTCAGGCTGTGCACAAGGCTGGTCTCTCTCACAAACAGGATATTGACACAGGAGTCCTGTTATCCAAGAAGCAGAAAACAGAACCATTAGAGGCCAATTGGGCACATGCAAAGCTATAGGTGGTGCTCTATACTAGTGTATGTTGTTATTTGAAGGTATGTGGCCAGCCCACCCTCCTCTGTGCAGACCCCACAGAAGTAGGAAGTATTTGCTCATAATTTTGTAAAAACACCAGCCAAACTGATGAAGATCAGATTAGATCCTCTGCCCAACAGTGTCCAGCAGCAGATGCTTACAGAAATAACACAAGAAATAAAACACTAGATGTGCTTTCCCTATCACGCCCTCCAAATCCCATCAACCAGCAATTCAGGAACATCCTGTGCCAAGGCTTTGCAGCCCTATTAGTTTTCAGCAGATCTTGATGGCCTGTTCTTCTGTGATTTTTTTTTTTTTTTTGCATTCTGTTTAAATATTGCTTGATCTCCTTACTGTATATCTTGTCCTGTGAGAAATATGAGTAAATGCACCTTCTTGACATTGCTCACCATTTGTAAGATCTACCTTTCAATGTCCTTTTTCAAACTGGAGAGTCTGTACTGAATGTGCCTCCCACAGGCAGCTTCCTTTAATTAGACAAATTTGATCAAGACTGACTTGTCAGGGGTGTTCCAAGGACCTTTCTGTCACTATAGCAATGCTGAGTGTGCACAAAAGGCACATGCACACAATGGGCGGAGAAATGCAAGCACAGGAGTTTAATCTATCATGGATTACTTCTGGAATACTTCCAGACACCTTGAAACACCACTGGAAAAAAATCGCTTGCATCAGAGCAGAGCGAGCCAGGAGGATGTACAGCACAAAAGTCTTGGGGCACCCTACACTTATTTTGATATAGCAAACCCAGATGTTATCAGCACAAGGAGCATAAAGAAAAATATCATCGGTATCACTGGCTGGCACCAGTGTACCAACTGCTATTGTGTGCCCTTAAACTGCAGATACACTGCCTGAATTCCCACAAGAACCTGGGCAATTAGAAAATAGCATTTGAATGCAAATCTAGGCCTCTGAAAGCAAAAGAGTCCTCAGGGTATAGGAAATTATGCCTATGTTAAAATCCTTCTCTCTTTCTGAGGCTGCACACATTAGAAGCAAGGAATTGGCGAATTTTGTATGGCAGAATCTTTAGAGATATGAGCAGCTTTTTAAATATTTCCAGGGTGCCTGGGTTTCAGTTTTTGAATAAGCAAGCAGATGTGCCTGATGAGCCTTTGCAAAGCTCTTCTTCTCCTGCCACTGCTGTTGGAAAGCAGCCCCTCATTCATGATTGTCTTCTGCCATATTTTACTTAGCTAAAAGCACCAAATGACATCAACCGTGGAAAACAACAGAATGTTATCATGCAAAATACAAAGCTCTGCAAAAACCTTAGAGTTGGGAGAATATAGAATATAATTAGGATAAGTCAGGATCTGAAATATTTAAGAAAAAGTGCTAAAAGTGGTAATTTGGCAGAAGGAAAAGTCTACAGTTACTAGTAACAACTGATGTAGTAGAGAGTGAAAGGAATATTTCAGTCTTCCAGAGCAAGTACTGCTTAAGGCCACAGACTTCAGAGGCTCAGCTGGTGACAGCAGAGCCAAGGTAAAGTGCTAAGCACCAAGCCAGAGGCCAGTGCACAGACTGAGAATGGGCTCCTTGCTGCTCAAATGCAGGAGCTGTGCTTTTAAACCCAGCAGCTCAGTCTGGGGCATTACTTGTGCCTGATTTGGTCTTCAAAAATTTTATGCTTTTCACAGTCTGCAACACTTGGGATTGATAGGACTGGGGTGGGAGAGAGCACTAACCATGGTGCACAACTCATGACCAAGCCTTGGGGATCTTAGCCTTCCTCTGCTTCACCTCCTCCCAGCTTTCTGGGATCTTAGGACGTCAACAGAATGCAGTTGAAAGGGCAGATGGAATGGGCAGCTTTAAATATCACTGTCTGGAATTTTATGAAAGAATATGCACCAAGAAGTGTCAGTATTTCCAAACACATACATGGAATTGAAAATAAAATTCAGCTTTGTAACACTTCTTAAACTGGGAAGTTGCTTCTAGGTATCACAGCCCCAGCATGGAAATCAGAAAGAGGCCAGAGCAGCCACCAAAGCAGCACAGGGAGCATTTGGGGGTGAGGCAGCACAGAGCCGTCAGAGTAGACCTGATCAGCCTGAAACTAGCTGGGATTTAGCCTCAGTATACCCAGAACAGTGTTTAAAACCATTTGAGAGGTTTATATCCTGTAATCACATCCCCAAACCAGTACTAACTCAGTGTTCACATTGTAAGTTGCATTCATCTGAGGAGGAACAGCAGCTACTCCTGAGCACTGAGGAATGGGGAAGGCCTTGGTGGGTACAGTGGCAGCAAGAATGCAGAAGCAGCTCCATGTGGCTGAGGCCACCCCTCCTGCCCTGTAAAACACAAGAGATGGACTCTGAGGAAGGCACGTTCCCTTCTGGTCTTCCCAAAAAAACTGGGAAGTAAAGGAGAATTCAAGGCTTCTTCAGCAGCACAGAGTGGGAAGCTTTTAGGGTTGCCCCTGCCTGTGGAAAGCTGAGGTGAAGGCTGTGTCCTCATGGTACAGGTCAACAGACCACACCAAGTACTTTCCACAAAGTATGAGGTATTTGTTCCAAGATGTGTTATTTAGTGTGTCGCTTTATAGTTAATGCAGCACCTAAAAGGACTTGTATGACAAACATGCCAAGTGCAGAATATTCCTTTCCACAGCTCATGTCAGAAATTGAAAAGCTAAAAGGCAAGGGGTTAGCAATCAAAGACAGCACAGCTTATTTCCCAACCAATCTCAGAATTAAGAACTGGAAAACATTTGCAAAACTAAGCATGCATGACCATGCAAAAAGTAAATGAACCAAGGCACACATTCTAGCCAAGCAGCACCTAGTTTTATTGAGTTCCAGTAACACTGCATCACAACCAAAAGAAATTAAAATTTGCTTTTTGCTTTTCAGTATTAGTCACTTTTCAAATGAAAATGTGATTATGTTTAATAATAATGAGAGAAAACCAAGGAACAGGAGAAAGAATAAAGTTAGACAAGACTGCAGAGCCAGTGTCCTCTTCATCTATCCCCCTTGTCTCAGAGAAATTCAGTTCTTTGAAGTGCTGTTAAATTTTCTCACATCAATGTCAGGGATTGAATCCCAGGACACAGTATCTGATGAATCAAGTATATCACAGATTTCTATGAGCTGTGCTGTACTTTTTAAATCACATTTGGGCTCTCTTCAGTGGGACATAAAGGATTTGAGAGAAAAGTTCAGGTTAATCAAACACATTTCCCGACTGGCTCCCTCGGTAAAGCTTAGTACAAATGTTGAACATAATGCATTTTGTGTCCTAGTTCCACAGGAAAGATCAGCGTGCAAGACCTGATGTGGTACCTGCAAGACCCCTCAACCCACTGAGACATAACTCTGGCCTCCCTTGCTGAGTTGTGTTGGCTGCTGTACACACACAGGAGATTGAAACCAGTGTTAACACAGAAACAGCCACAACTGAAAAACTGCAGGAGATGAGAACATTGTCTGACATTTCTTGTAACATGACCATGTGCAGCTGCTGACTTATGCCCTGAGAGTTAAGTACTTGCTGCCAAAAATTATTTTAAGGAAGTTTTTCAGCATTATTAGCTACATGTTTCTTCAGTAAATAAAGAATTACTTTTTAAGATGTGTCCCCTTCTTCCATGAGGAAGTATACTTAAGGTAGCACGCGTGACAGTGACAGCTGTGCGTTAGCAGTGTCACTGCTGTGGTTGGCTCAGAAGATTTGTCACCCTAACTCCTCACCAACTCTGTCAGAGTTACAGCTTGCATTTCTGACTGGCACATAGCACCACCTAAAGAATGTGAGAAAGGCAAAAAGGTATTAGGCAAACAATCATTCCTGAAACATTAAGTGATAATTCATTTATTCCTTTGAGGCGGACTTGCACTCTCCTTCATTCTCCTCTCTCGTTTCCAGACTTCCTAGTCTTCATAGACCAGGTGCAACCCAGTTAAGAAACTTCATAGCAACTTCAAAACCAAGAAAACATGCCTGAAAAAGAGAACATAGAACAAATCAGGATTCTAAAAATCTGTTTCAAACAAGGCTTTTGAAATGCTGCACTATGAACACCTAACATGCTTTATATGGAAGGAGGAAGAGGACAAAAAAAGTCTTGAACCAGAGGGAAGAATTCTACTGTATCCCTCCACACAAAGGCTGAACTTTGGCTCTGTTAGGCTCATTATTTATTGAAGGGGAAGTGAGTCCAAACTTATTCCATCTTCTACAGTTGGATGTACAACCAGCAGATAAAAACTATCAGAGAAAGTCAACATAGAGCTTTCATGCAAAGCTTTGAAGAAAGATTTACTTGTTCCTTCTAGATTAAAGAACCATTTTAGAATCTGGACTCCAACAGTCAAAAGTTCCTGCAGTGACAAGAACCTGACTGAAATGGTACAAGAGTAAAGAGGCAGTCGTGTCCCCTCCAGACTGCACTCACTGAGTGGCCGTGTCCCCAAAACCCATTGGGAATCACAACGTACTCACCGCGTTAGCAGGAAAGGCCCTGATCATCACAGCTGTGAAGCCCTTGTACAGAGATGCAACTCCTTCCTCTCTGATCAGTTCCCTCAGCACATCTCTAAAGCCATTTGGGTATTTTCCTGCAGGAGCTGAAAGGGAGGCACAACACATTAGCCCAGATGTGTGGCAGTGACAAGGGCTGAAGGTTGTGCCATATGTAACAGCCCGGGATTTTCAACAGATTCACACTGCTGCAGCAAACAAACAAGACAGCTCAGTAAAGGCTCAGTGAACAGAAGTTAGGTGCTCACCATGACCAAAGAATTTGCATCATCAAGTCATTGCAGGCAGGGAAGAAAGAAGGATAACTTTTGCCAGGGTTGGAAGTCTGAGGTGTTGCTTCCACTGCTGATCGCAGCTCTCCCATGAGCTGCATGTAGGTGTTAGGAATGTCAGATATAAAAACTGATTAAGCTGGTTAATAAAAAAATGATCCTATCACATGCCTTAGCCCAGAACAGCAACAGACTTCAAATGAAAAACACAGAATATTCTAATGCTGATGTTACATGGAAATACTGAGGTGTTTCTTAAAAGCTACTCTACTCAAAAAACAATTTCTTCCTTCTCCTGACATTGCCCTGGGAAATACTGCCTCTGCCAGCCCTCTGAAGAGGTAATCCACAGATTAAACAGAACCACCATGAACCCACGTCATCCACACAGCAGCACTGGGGACTGGCTCAGTGGAACAGGATAAAAGCTGTGATGTGTTTCCCTCTCAGTCCTTGGTATGGTACAAACAACCACAGCAGCCATTGCTCAGAGAAAAAGAAATGAGGTTTCCTGCACTGATTATGATGATTTGTGACTCAAGAAAAATGGTCACTATGCAATGGGGAGCTGAGTCCACAGAGACAATGGGGAGCCTTAACAAAAATATTCATTGACAGGACTGGCAGAGAAACCAACGAAAAACCTGTCTAACTCTGCTGAAGCACAAGGCCTGGGGCCATCCTAGCTGTAATTAGGCCACAGACATTAAAGAGCAGAGCTGCTAGTCCAAAAGCAATGCTCTCAGCAAGTCACGCCCTGTTTCCATAAACTGCAGATGGCACGGGCTACAATTTATACAATATGTCTGAAGTGAAATAATAAAACCTCTCAAAGAAATACATTTGTAATAAAACAGCTATGACAATTCTATTATTATGAGTTCTATGCTTAGGTTTCAAATCAGGTACTTCAGGCCAGGATCATTATATTATCAAGGAGGCAGAAACACAGAACTGCAGCCCAATGTGCCAAAAATTTGTGAGGAAACCAACTAGAATGCCAGGAAACACCCTTAGGTTTTTCATGCACCTGTCTCAAGCAGCCCTCAAGACATGCTGCCTCCCAGAAGGGATCTTCCATCACCGCCCAGTCCATTCCCAGGAGCACCACACTGAGTGTGGCCGACACACTGGAATGCAACTCACCAGTCTGGAAACGCGATTTCAGCACGTCTGGTGGAATGGCAACTGCCCAGTTGAAGATCCCAGCCATGCCCCCTGCAAAGAGGATCCTGGGCACACTGAGGTCTTTCACACTGCGGCAGGATCAGAGTAGTGGGAGGAAAAAGTGAAAGAAATATTTAAAAAGGAAAAAAAAGTCAAACTCATTGTTTTGACTAAGGTGACAATCAAAAAGACAGCCTGGCTGGCAGCCAGAAGCCAGCACAATGCTGCAGAGATAGTGTGCAGTATCTGAGCAACCTTTCCAAGCCCAACTCCACCCTAAACATTCAAATCTTTTTATTCAGTAGCACACACACATGCTCTGGGGAAAAAAAAAAAAAAAAAAAAAAAAAAAAAAAAAAAAAAAAAAAAAAAAAACCAAACCAAAATAAAACCAAAAACCAAACCAACCCCCCACAAAAATTCCAACAAAGCCACCCAGCATTTTGTGCACATACAGGGTTGAAAGGGAAGAGACTTACTTTAAGTATTCCTTATTTGGCTAATAAGAGCTAAACTGGAATCTGAGAGAAACTCAGAATATTATTTTAATTGTCAGTTAACCCCAGACCAAAACAACTCGGCTAACAAGATGAGCAACCATTTTTCTTTTTTTTTTTTTAAATTTGTTTTGATGATACTGCTCTAAATCTCTTCATAACTGGGGAGATTAATCAGCAGTGTCTGGGAAGTTCAGAAAGTGATGACTGTGAGATTTCACTGACCTCTTTCCCTCAGGGGTCAGAATGTTCTTCAACCACTCGTACGTCATGAAGTACATTCCACTGGCTGGGACGTCTGGTGGGTAAACAACAAAGGCTGAGAGGAGTGGGAAACCAAAGGAAGCCCAGAGGCACACCAGCCCCATGCCAGCCCAGCAACACCACTAAGTACACTAAGTACATACAGATGCCTTTTCTGAACCTCTTCTACAAACAAAATAAAAATCTTCTGCCGCCTTAGCGGAGTCTGAACTTTCCCATGGAGAGCAGGTGCTAAAGGCAAGAACTGGGAAAATAACTTTTCTGTCAGCAGCCTTTCAAACCAGACTGTAACCTGATTACATTACACTAATGATGAGACAGCTCTAAACTGTCCAAATTTCTGCACAGCATATCACAGCAGCACAGGAACTTCATGAATTTTACACACTATTAGTTCTAATGATTCTATTTGGGGATTTTTTCTGCAGTTGATGGGTCTTGTTTTGTTGGGTTTTTTTAAGCTACTCCCACAGCCTATTCTTATCCCATACCTAAACTGGAGAACCAGCCCCTACCTAGGGACACTGCCAGAGTCACACTGCAGACTGCAACACTTGTGTGAGAAGCAGAGGGTAGAACAAATTCCTAAACTGAAGTAACAAAACACAGAAATTTCAGTTTTTCAAAGGGAAATTACTAAAATACGTAAAGAATTCTGGGTCTGTTATTTGTTGTTGTATTTGAGAGAGGGGTCATGACATCCCAATCCAAAATAACCCAGACTCAAAAGGGTAGGAAAAGAAAAGAAAGCATTACTGCTGCCACCACATATTTTAAAGCAGTCAGTATTATACAGCAACAGTCACAGACAGGCACAATCCTTCTCTTAAGGAGAAAAAAAAAAGAAAAAAAGAAGAAAATAATTTTTAAAAAAGCCCACTTCTGTATGTTTCTCTTCTCTTTGTTCTCTCTGCTCCTCTCCTGAAGTCTCTCATTCCTCTTGGCTTCTCAGATCTTAATTACTTCCTATATCCCTCTGATCCTTGTCATCTAATCTCTTCCTCACTCACTGAGAATCTCAAGTTTATTTCTCAGGCCCTTTGAGGCACTGGAATAGCTCTTCAGACTGCAAAAAAAAAAAAAAAAAAAGACAAAAAGAAAATGGATGACACAGCCCTTCTAATTGGCTAAAGGGACAGTGAGATCTCCCATACTGTGTCAGGCTTCTCATCCTACAGTCTCCCCGAGCAGGGACCGGGACAGCCTCGTCCCTTACCTCTCAGGAGCGTCAGCACCGTTCCCTTGTACACGCCCCGGATGCCAGCCTCGCGGTACAGCTGCCTGGCACAGTCCAGCGAGCCACTGTACTTGGTTTCACCTGTAGCTGCCTGGATCTGCAGGATTGAAGTGAGAGATTCTGACCAGTGAAGGTTTCTGGTCGATGCAGAATCGTTCAGCCAAGGGTTAGAAAGGCTCACATGCGTTTCCAGCACACGCTCCTGCCTAGGGAACCTCTGCATCACTACATCAAGCAGCTCGCACATTAAAGCTGAGGCTGTGGTTTCTGTTCCATGCAGAGGACAGATTCTTCTTTATTTTTCCACAGTGTAAGTTTGAAACAACTCAAGTCACTTAGGAAATTCCACACCGACAAAAAGTAGTCTTCAAATAGTTCAGTGAAATTCAAACCATTTGTATGTGTACAAAAGCTCCTATGGTAATACCCTGTCTGTCAGAACTAACATGTGACCACCCATCACCGTATTAACAGAGTTCAACACAGTCTGAAACAAGCAGAGCTTCCCACACCTGCTAAAGATGGCATTTCATTTGTTCAGGTTTACATTTTCCAACAATACTTTCAAACCCCCACAGGACATGCAGAGCTAACAGCCACCCAAATGTCAGAAGACTATTTTGAAACGCATTCCTTAGCTCTGCATGGGGAACTGTCAAGGTAACAGAACTCCTTTACACCAGAAAGAGTCTCATGATCTGTCAGGTTTACACTGTTTTTAAAATGGAAAGTTTCATTCAGAAAAAAATGACTTTTCCATACTTTGAAGTGGACTGAGGCATCCATGGATGCCTCATATAGTGTCCCATAGCATAAGGCTTGAGCTCTGTAAAATGAATAGAGTAATTAATGCTGTCTGTACTTACACTGTTATGGTGAGTTTGTTTAATGATTTTTAATGACACAGCTGCAGTAAATGACATTTGTCTCAATTCTGTCAAAAACCAGAACAGAGTAAATGCACTAACCAAAGAAATTCCTGCTATGGAAAGCCAAGACCCCTAAAATTAAATTCCCATCACCACCATCCAATGCCTTACCTGTAAAAGGCACTTGATTCTCTCTCCTGGAGCCATGATTACTGTTGTGAACACTCCTGACAACATGCCAGCAGCAAACAGCTGAGGATATCTGCCCCAAGGAAACAGAAAAGACCCTAACACAACACAGCACACAGGAAACGAAGGGCAGAAAGACCCCTGCATCACCAGATGATGCTGTTCCACATGAACATGGCAGTGGAACTTGAAATGCATCCACTGCTTTTATCAGTGCAGAAGTGCCTTGTCAATGCAGAGCTAAATAAACATTTAAGATCTCTAGGACTCAAAGCACTAGTTCCTACAGCAACCACAACTCAGCTCTTCATATCCATTTTGTTGCTAATATTCCTTCTACTTGCATTTTTTGCTTTAGCATTCCCCATTCATTTTCATTTCCAACAGTCTCTTCCTCCTCCAGTCTCCCATATTCTTCTCAGGGATCCCAGATTCCACACATATTGCTGTTTGTGCAGCTAGAAGCCTCCTTTCCACAACCTCTCACTCCTTCAGTCTCTGCCAAAGCTGAGTCTGTCCTACCAACCTGCCATTATCCCAAACATTCTGCACCTGTTTTCACATGGCAAAGTCTTCCTGACAAAAATCCCTTAAACAAGCCGAGTTTCTCTGTCACAAGACTATCTTTGCATCCAGCCTCCTGCTACCTCCCCTAGTAAGATGACCCAACATCTCAATTTAATCAGGATTCCACACCATCCACTTCTCTCCACTTGCCCAAGAGATGGCATTCTATTTCAATTCTTACACCTTCCTCTAGTCAAATTCCCATGGTATCATCCAGACCATTCAGACCTCCCTCACCACTCCACATGGACCTCCTACTCAAGCTAAGTTTTGAGGTTTTTAGCTCACCTTGGGATTATTCAGCCCCAGAAAAGGTAGGAAAGGCTCCTCAGGTTTGTCTCCATCTTCTTCCTTCCACAACTTCCCTTCAAAATCAGCATGGGGAAATACAACAATCCAGCCTGCCACTAGACCCATAACCACAGCACTAGGAGTCTGACCTTTATTTTTGGGTCTCATGTCCCAAGCTCACTGTGCCTTCACTGTGTCAGGTACCCACGGAACAGCACAGCTGAGGACAGTGACAGTACAAACACTATTTGTTCTTTTCCGCTGCTCTGCTTGAAAGGAATTCTACATATAGACCCAAAAAACTATGCTGTCCTTCTCCAGCTTGCTCCTTAAAACTTCCTGTTTGTTCCCTTTGTATAAAACACGAGGCACTGAGGTGATCAGGTGGCTGGGAAAAAGTTCATGATGCACTTGTTGTTCAGTCCCTACTGTTCCCCTGGCCTTTTCCTTCAGCCTTGCCTGCATGAGGACACTGCCATGGTATAACTGAGCAACAGGAGCTGTGTTGGCAGCAGCTCGTGTTGCAGGGCCTGTTCTGCTCACACCAGCCCTGTACAGGCAAGGCTCCAACAGAAACCACCCCACCACAGCTGGTTCCACATGATGGGCTCCTGCCTTCTGACAGAGCTCCTACCTAGCACACTAATACTGGGATAAAATGTTGCTAAGCTACAGCCCCGTCCCTGTATCACAGCTCAGCAAACCCATTCCAGGAGTGCTTTACGGGTGGGGAACTGTCTTCATGCACAGGTTGGCTTGTAGAAAGCCCCACCAAGTTTTCTCAGCTTACTATTGCTGCTTCTGAAGGTCAGACATGCCTGAGAGGAGGGCTGCTCATAAACATCTCTTTCCAGAAATAATAATAGAACATTTTTATGGCTGTTTTCATATCCTAATGATGGGACACAAGAAGACTCATAACTAACAGGGAAAAGAAAATTAGGGCTGTGAATGTTGTCAAGACTGCTTGACCATGAATTTATTGCTTCCATAGTTTCTGCTAATAGCAAGACTGTTGGCAGGCAATCATTATATAACTCTCACTGTACTCATCTAAACCGGAATTGTTCCTTAATGGCTCCTTGCGTAGAAAGGGAATTGCATCGCACCTGCCCACACAATGTCTGTTTTTAGCCTGTGCTATCAGTCCCACGCTTCCAGAAGCATTAAAACATGAGTGTTTTATTTTTGAGAACTATATTTATAACCTAGGAGAAGACACAAATTTACACCACAACTCAACATTTGACAATGGAGTAAGAGACTCAGGATGCCTTTCCTAACCATCTGATTAACCAGGAACTCACGTCAAAGCATCATCAGGTTTCCTCTGCTGGAGTCTTTTTCCCAAGCCAAATCCAAAGAAGCACACAGCAAACATGGGTGTCACTCCGATGATGGGAGCTGCCATTCCTCTATACAAGCCTCGGACTCCCTGCAAGAAACGTTATCACAGGAATTACCTGGTTTGGCATAAACTTTGCACACGTTTCAACTTGTTGAGAAGAGAAAGGCAACAATCCAGGAGAGGATCCATCTAACAGTCAAATTGTTCAGAGGGATAAAGGAATTTATTGTTCATTTGCAGTTAAACATGCTGAGCTGAGGCTCAGGGACTGCTGCAGAGGAAAGTTATTCTTCCTGGGAAACACTGGCACCACTGATGCCCTTCTATAACAATACTCATCACCTGCACATACATCTCAAGTATGAGGAAGTGAAATTAAAAGCCACCTGAGTAAGAGCCTTATTCAATCATGTCAAGAGAGAACACTCTCAGCTACACACAGAAATACACCTGGGTTTTATTGGTAACTTGTCAAATGCATTAGTAAATGTAAAATCCTGACACTGAACCTGAGAATGCTGAAACTAATTCACTTTTTAACTAAAGGAGGAGCCAGGAAGAGCAACCAGAATTCCTTCACTCCCCACATTTCACTTTGAAACAAGCTTAAGAGCAAATTATTTTTTGTTTCCTACCCTAAATCCAAAATTTTCCCCATGCAGCATCACATTCCTGATGTTTTATACATTCCTGATGTTTCCTTTCAGACTATACATATGAAAAAGTTCTAATGCAGACCCCAGAAGTTGTATTTATTTCATTTACCTTACCTTTAAATTGAACTTTTTCCAATAAAAAGGAGAGTTATCTTCCTAGATAAAGGCTAGACACATAAATTAAACACTTGTTGGTCTCTGCACCCCTTTCTTCCCCTGCCCCACTAAACCAGTACATGCTGAAGTCTTACAGGCAAAACTGGCTCTGCCATGAAATTGCACCTGGCTGAGAGATCAGCCACTGCTGCTCAACCTCCCCATGAGCACTGGGAAGCAAAAGGCTTGGCAGAGAGGTTTAATAGTTTTCCTTACAGAAACGGATGAGTATTGAGTAGGAGTAGAGAAGCAGCACTGCTTTTGAACTTCCCATCACAAGGCTATTATTACGGCTCAGCTCTGACGTCCGTGCTGCAGCAGGGGTGTCAAAAACTGCCAGGGATTCAGAGCTGGCACAGCATTCCAGTCCTTTGTGGGAGAGACCAGGGAAACAAGATTTGCTTTGGTTATATAACAACCTGTTAATACCACAATGGAAGTAGATTTCAGATTTGAGGCAGATCTTTCATTCAATGGGGAGTTACCTAACAAGATCCAGCAGTTAGAAATGAGACTTCAGGAAAGTAGATAAACAGTTGGGCTTTACAGCCATTATTTCCAAATGGCAAATAGCTGCTGAGAAAACTTAAAAAGCAGAAAACTGGACTCTCTGTCAATTAAAGACTTTAAATCAAGGCTGTGTGCCTTTCTAAAAACAAAATAGGCTAGTTCAACAACATGATCATGATGATTCAGGAGTAAAAACACTGTCCACCTTCTAGAGAAGGCTGAACAACTACTATAATTGAGTCTGCTCTCAAAAAAAGAAAAAGTGAAAAAAAAATCTATAAATTTAAGATCCTATGCCTTCTCATAGGTGGCATAACACCTTAGAAGAGAAAGTGAAAGTACTGCTTGTATCAACAAAATCATTAACCATTTTAGAATTTCTGGAGATGACTTCGAATACCAGCAGAATTTCCCTAACTACCACAAGGCCAAAAAAAACCTGCTAACATTCTCTCCAGTTGTAACTTCAGACATTAATATCATGCTATTTTGAACCAAAAACATTTCTTAGCAAAACAAAGATACATGTACCTGGAGCACGTGCATACTAAATATTCCCCAAGCTTTGTAATCTGCTTTAAAATGTTAATTAGAATCAATTTAACCAACAACCCAAGAATTGTATGGTCTCTGGGGGGCACACGATTCCACTTCTACAATGTACAGAAACAACTGATATATCTGGCAGGTGTCACAGTACCTCTCCAACCAGAGTCTTTCTGAAGCAGTCGAAGGTCCCAGAATAGAGTGGGGGCTGGCCAGGCTGTGGCTTAGGCTGGGTTTGCAGTCTGACCTAGTAAGAGGGAGAGGAAATCATTATTTTATTAAATATTACAATCTAAACTTTGATTGACAGAACACCTCTGGCTGTTACTGACAAAGTTTTGTGACTGGACCTGAAGATATTGACAGAAACACTGACATCATCTTAGCCCTTTGCAGAAGAGAAGGTGTTGAATGTAGTGATAGTTAATGTATTTAAATAATTAATTGCTGGGATGATGTCCTGGATCGCACAGGGTCACTCCGGCCTCCCCCTGGCGCAGGGACGGGGCTGGCGGGCGCATCCCAGCTCCCAACTCCTTCCAGCATCGGGAACACCGAGCCCTTTTCCCGATTTTTCACTACAAACCGGGACTGCCAGACGCCCTGCCGCCGCGCCGCCAGGGGGCGCCCTGCGGCACTTCAGAGGCCCAGTCAGCCTTCCCGAGGCGCATACAGGAAGCCCCTCCTTCCGCGCAGTGCCTGCCGGGAGCTGTAGTTCTGCCATTTGCGCCCACCGGGACCCGCGCCGCTCCCGCGCAGTTCCTGCCGGGATCTGTAGTCCACCCCTCGGTGCCCCGGACCGCACCGAGCACCGGCCGTCCCCCCTCGCCCCCGGGCGCCCCGCGCCACCTCACCTTGATGGTGTCCAGCGGGTGCCCCACGAACACCAGGCAGACGCCTCCAAAACCGCCAGCGAAGAAATTCTTCACGGGGCTGATGGGCTGCGGCTGCTTCGCCATGGCGGCGGCGGCGGGTGAGAAGAGGGACCGGCACCGGGGTCGAGGCGCTGCGTCCCTGCCGAGCCAATGCCACCCTCTCCGCGCCGCGACCTTTAGCCCAGTGCGGGGCACGCCGGGAGGCGGGCGCGGGGCGGACCGGGACCGCGGCGGTGCGAGGGTCTGCTCCCAGCACTGCCACCACGCCCGGCCACTGGGCGCTGTCACGGGTCCAGCCCGGCCCGGGGGCCACTCCTGAGGGCGCGGGGCCGCTTCCCCCCGCACATCTGCAGTGGTTCAGCCGTCCCCCCCCCCCGCCCCAGCGCCGTGGCCCGGCCCGGCCCCGCCCCGCCCGGCGGAGGTGACGCACCGGGCCCGGCGGTTCCGGCGCGCAGGAGGAGCCTGAGGCGCCTCTCTCGCCGCCCGCCTGCCCGCCCGGTAAGTGCGGGGCCCGGCCGTGCTGTGCTGGGGTTCTCGGCAGGACCGTGCTGGGGCTGGGGCGAGCCCGGCGGGAGGGATGCGGGGCCGCTTATTCGTGCCTGGTGCTGAGCTCGGCGCTTCGCCCTGGCAGAAACCGGAGCCCGAAGCTCTCGGGCTCCAGGCGGCCGTGCGGGGGCCCCTCCTCGCCTCGCCGCCGCCCGGGCTTTCCCCGCACGGTTTCTCTCCCGCGATGTTCCTGCGCTGCCCTCCCATAAGTCTGCGGCGCTCTGGCTGTGCGGGACAAGCGCAGGGGCAGGTCTCGCACGCATTCCAAAAGAATGAAAGAGGTAATTTAAATGCCCGGAGTACCCCTCTGCCCGAGCCCAGAAGTGCCATGGAATACGTAGGTATCCGTAAAACAGCTTGTTAAGAGCGACGATAGGTTAGAAAGGGCCGGAATGAAATGGATCAGATCAGTTGGGGAAGACAAGGCAGCCGCGATAGTGTGAACCAGGACTGGCAAGAATAAGGAAAGGAGGTATGTTCCCGGGGGAGTGTGATACGGCTCCAAGGAGGTCCCTGCAGAGTCATCTGTGGTGAAAAGGATAGGGCGTCTTCTGGTTTTTCGGTCTTGGATAAAAAAAATCCTGCCTAAAAAACAGTGGAGAAGGAACGGCGAGGTGTGCAATGCATATGTGAGGAGGCATTTGGGGATGATCCACCTATTATAGGTTTGGTGACGTAGATGAAGATGCAGTTAGCATTGATAGCCAGCATGGAGCTGAGGCTGTGGATGGTTTCAGTGAAAAGGGAGAGTGTTAGCCTGTCTAAAGATTACATGGATAAGGAGTCCAGGAGGCAGACTTAAGTTGCACTTTCTCTCTTTTCAATAACTAGGTAGGTGAAAGAATAAAAAAGTATGAAATGGTTGTGAGCTATCAACAAAAAATAGGAGCATTCTCCAATTGGAGGAGTCTCCACCAAAATAGTTTTTAGAGGAATGCCACAAGGGTTGGCAATAAATAAGAAAAGAGTGATGTAGTGGGACAAGGAACCAAGTGGGATCACATAATGTGTGGCACATGGAAGGCATTTTGTTTCAAAAGACCTTGTTAAGAACTGTGTTGCAAAGCAGGAGTCAGGGAAAGGGCACTGTCGGAGGTGCTAGACAGCAGAGGGTAGGGGTGGGTGTGTTTAGGAGTTCCTGCAAGAGACTGGCCCCAAGAGGGGTGACTAAATTGTATCAGTGTTAGTGAAGATACAGGAGTATCTTGGATAAAGGTGGTAAAAATCATCCTTTCTTGGGTAGGAAAGTGAGTTAAGTATGGTTTAAAAATTTATATTTTGGTCTTGGGAGTTATGGTCATTATTTAATCTAAATAATCCTTGGTTTTCTGATCATGTCTTTTGAGCTTAGTATCTTTATTGTCTAAAAATTAATGCTATCAAGTAGTAGCTCTATTTTGTCTTTGTATTCAGGGAGTTTGATTTGGGCATTGGGTTGAACAGAGGTGAGGTGAGTTTTGTTCCTGGTTTTCCAAGTACCCTCCTTTGCTTTGTCCACAGGGCATGTGCCTTATTCTTCGTCTCCCTTCACTTGTGTCAGTGTGGTGTCCAGTTATGCTGAAAGCTCTTTCCTAGAATGTCGGGACAGGAGTCACAGAAGTCACCCAGTCCTGTAGACTGTTTTCTGCTTGATAAATCCATATGTCCATTTGTCTGTGCAAACAGTTCCTCTGTTTGCTCACAAAAATGTGCTAGTGGCACAGAGAGGCGTCTCTGGACTCCTGCCCCCCTCCCCAGTGACCAGTGTGTTACTGGGAGGTGCTGGGCAGGCCCGTTATTCTTCCTGGATATCTACAAACATCTCACTGCCTGGATGTGACTTTCCATGCGTTGGAATAGCAGAGGACCCAGTGTTTTAGTGGGATTTTTTTCTCTCTCTCTAGAGTGTGGAATGATCTTAAGTGAGTTTGAGAAGTTCCCTGGCCTGTGAAACTTGCTCAGGCTTTGTGGTGGCTGAGCAAAGTTGTTGCACACTGGGCTGTCGATAGTCCACACTGGCATTAGAGGCTCAAATAAATCATTCTTTTAATATAAGTTTTAGCAGGTAAAGGTCTGTTACTTCTTTTATGCAAGAGATGAGTGTCAATGCAGATTAAGCCCAGACTCAAAGCAGGGTAGAGGGAGGGACGAGGGTTTGCCTTGTGTCTGCCGAATCAGATTTCACATCTGTCTCCTTCCAGTATGGAGAGACTGTGTGTCTGTTCCTCTGAAGTCCTATGGAAAGCAATGCTGTAAATTATTTGTGTGCTATGTATGCTGGGGATAGCTAAGGAATCAAGAGGCAAATGAAAGGAATGAAGACCAGAATTCAGGGGGTAATGTAATTAGGCAGTACTAGTCTTTAGCCTCTCTGGAGGTTTGTGTCTCCTGAAATCGCTGAAGCCCCTCAGATTAAATTGTACATCACAGCTCTTCCTGGTTATTTGTTGCCTGGTCAGGTGACTGGAAACAGAGAAAAAAAAAAAGAAAAGAGTTGAGGAAAAATAATAAAAATTTGTGGTTGAGAGTTCCTGTACTCTAAAGTCAGGGTTATCAAAGCTTGATTATGGTTTCCTCAGCAGCTACAAATTGCAATACTGAGGGAATATATTCAAGTGGTAGGGCTGACAACATAGTAATGCAGAATAGGAATGTATTTAAGGAACCAAATACATGCTGCTTGTGGAAAATAGAGCTTTGATTTTAATATGTGTTTATGTGTATGTGTAAAATTTGGGTACAGCATTCTTTTAATTCTTCTGTATTTAACATATTTAGTCTAAACTAAATAATTTGGTTAAATGGAAATTTATTACTAAATATGAGATGACCATAATTCAAGGTTGATTCATGCTTTGCTGCTGAATCTTTTAGAGGTCAAATTCATATGATTCTGTTACACAAGCAGAAACAGAAGATTTGTAGTACAGATAAGAATCAGATGTGTGAATTTTCCAAAACAAGTGAGAATCTTAAAAAAAAAAGAGAAAAGTTAGCTGTTCTGATTCTTCTTCAATAACAGCTGTCAACACCTGAGCATAAATTTCTACATTCAAAAGGTAATAAGTATATATTGAGAAGGCAATAAATAATAATTTTATTTCCCCCTTCAGATATAAGGCCCAAGCCACATCACATCCAGTAGAAAAAAATTAAAGGGATGAACTAGTTTCCCGATTTCTTTTGAGGTGGTATTGAAGACTGTTAAATTGTGTGCATGTGAGAGATCTGTTTGCTGGTCTTATTTTCCAAAGTCTCACTTGATGTCTGTGGTTCTGAAGCTCTATGGATTTTTACAGAATATCACAGGTTGTCTTTCTAGCTGCTGTGATCATAGATAAGATGTTTGTGTTTTTCCTGCTAATGAAATAGGATGCTGTTCTTCAGCATTTCAGGCTGTTGATAAAAAACTTTGTCATCAATTCAGTTTCATCTCTGAGAAGAACTATAGTGAAGGTTATGCAGCCTGCTCCCAAATGTCAGAAGTCATGGGGCCTGCACTGGGGACTGGGATGCAGTGTAATATCCCAATCTCCTAAGATTTGGACCTGTCCTGTAAGAGCAGCCTTGGCTTTGGAGGTGCAAGAGTCACAATGGATCCAAACCAGGGACATGCACAGCAGAATCCTCTTTACTGGGCTGTTGGGTTGGTCTGTTCCTAGCTGTTTGATCATCTATTTGTTGTTGACATGGCACCTCTTAAAATTTCTTAGGAACAGAAAAAATTGTTTTTCCTCCCTTAGGAGACAGAGCTCAGATGAAATCAAAAGAACGATAAAGTTTGGAGGAAAAAAAGAGAAGCTGCACTTGCTTTCCTGGTCTGCAGTTTGGCAGGGCATTAAGATGTCCGTGGACATGAACAGCCAGGGCTCTGACAGCAATGAAGAGGATTATGACCCTAATTGCGAGGAGGAGGAAGAGGATGAGGATCCTGGGGATATTGAGGATTATTATGATGGGGTAGCTAACGACGTGGAGCAGCAGGGAGCAGATGCCTTTGATCCAGAGGAATATCAGTTCACCTGCTTGACTTACAAGGAGTCGGAGAGCACTCTGAATGAACACATGGCCAGCTTGGCTGCCACGTTAAAGGTGAGGAAAGGTTTTTGCATTAACACAGATGTAAGAGAAGTCTGTGGTTGAACAGGAAAATGCTGAGAATACAGTTGTAATGAAAGCTGTGGCAACATTGCTGTTATGGGGGGTTGGAGGAGCGTTATTGAAGGTGCCTTGTTGGACACTGACTCAAAGGTTTACAATTGTCACATACTGGGGCATGAAAAATCTTCCTTACTGAATGTCGATTCTTTTTTTTACAGAGCTGAGCTTCATGACCAAAATTCCTGAGTTATAACTCTTTGCATTAACACAATGTATAGAGGGTATATAGAAAAGAAACAAATCAAACCATAAATGGTGCAGTTTGGTACACCTGTGTTTGAGAAGATAACTGACAAATAGGAAGACATGCTTAAAACTCTGTAATTCTAACAAAAACACTTTTCTTGGTTGGTTCTGAGAGAATAATCATGGACTTTTAAAGACAGATCAGCTGTCATGCCAGTTACATTGCAGTAACAGCAATTCAAGTACAGTGAACTTGCCACCTCGGGGCAAGTGTGACTTAATCACAGGAAAGTCACACTCAGAGTCAGCTCCATGGTGTTATGCTCAATAAGACTTTTGTGAAGTTTTCGTTCTCTTTTTGTAACCGATTACTGTTGTGTCAGTCAAAAGAGGAGGTAGGCTGGAGGAAAGCAGAGTTCTCTAAGCTCTAGATGTGGATGCTGGGTTGAAATTGCTGCTGCATCTACTTTGTAACAAACCAGGTCTTCCAGTGCTTGCTCTTCTCTGGAATAGCCCCTGAAAGTGGGGCAGGTGATAACTGCAGCATGTAAAAAACCCATGTTGGGTAGGTTTTGTTTCCAATTCATTCTGTCTGAATCAAATCTAATTTTAAAAATGAGAGGGATCTGTTGATCTTTATTTGCACATCAATGGCCTGTAGAATGAGTATAACCATAAAGACTGAGAACTATGAAACATAAACAACAGGCTTTAAAGGGCACCCATAATTTAATGATTTTTGCCATCTGTTGTGCTTGTTCCCACCATTTACCACCTCAGAAAAAGAAGTTTTACTTTCTCTTGCTCTTAACTTGTCTCTGTAATTGCTTCAAAATGTGCATTTTGAGCTCTGAATGCCTGCAGTTCCCTACAGATTGTCAGAAACTGGGGGCAACAGAAAAGTACAAATGAGAATAGTTGGTCAGCGCTTCTGATCCAGCTGCCAGTTTCTTTTGGTTCTTAGCAATTAAGATTTAGAACAGCTTTTCTCTGCCTTATTGTCTGCCTTCAAATGGAACATCCTCCTAAAAGGTGACCCCTGCCATATTGTTCTCTTGAATTAAATTACAGAAAGCAATACTTTTAGTCCTTAAATTCAGGCTTACAGTGTTAAAATAAAATTTTTAGGAGTTCTGAAGGTCTCATTGAGCATATATTATAGTTGCCCAGATTATACCAACCTCCTAGCTCAAATCTCATCCCAAATAGTACCCAAGGAGAGAAAATCTAGATTTCTTTTATATCAAGAATATGCCTGCATATTTACTTTTAAAATTAAGTGCTACACACTTTGGTTTGTGCATGAGAATACAGAATTGAATTTGAGTAGCAGTTTGGAAAGATGTGATCTAATAAGCCACATACTCAGGCTTTAGCCCTTGAAGTGCCACATTAATTCTCTTTTCTCCAGCAACAATAGTCCCATAGTTGCGCTTTTATTGGATTTTTTTTATATATCTGCAGCATTTGCTTTTTGTTTCCTGGCATACTTGCTTACAATTCTTCAACAACCATCTCTTCCTTCTCCTCTCTCCCCCCAAAGAAACTTGTGATTTTGTTAGTTTTCTGAAACAAAATGGAATAGAAAGAATTAGTATTGAATTAGCAATCATAGAGAAGAACAAAATGGATTGGAGCGTGCTGAACTATTTATCATTATTTTCCATGGACATATGAGTAAACGGGGTAGACTTTTTAAAGAATTACGTTAACTTCTTTTCTATTAATTTTCTTGAGCTGTAAAAACTGCTTTTTCTTTTTAAAACTGCCTTTCACAATGTGTTGGGTTTCCTTGGATAGTGGTGATTGTTTTTTGGAGCATCTAGTTAATTTTGATTTCATCTCCTTTACTCCTTTCTCTCCTTTACTCCTTTATTTTAGATACTGATTACATGGTGCATTTTCAGCATTAGCTCTTATGTAAGGCAGAGTGGTTGCCCCAATAGGGAAGGCTGAAGGTAAATTAAAGATTATCTTCAGGAGGTACAATGTTGAAGCCAGTGGATGACTTGGTATCTGAGTGATTTACTATCACAAATTAATAGATTAATACAATTCCCTAAAACAAATAAAAAATAAATGCAATGAATGGGCTTAAAGCTGTGTGGAATGTTCTGCCACTCTCTGTCATTGGGTGATTTGTTTTCTGAAGGTGAAACTCCAGGACACATACATGTGTATTGAGTGGCTTTTTTCTTTGTGACATATTGTCTACACACCTTAAAGACCAGAAACAGAATTTCAGGGCTTTACATCTTCATATTTGTGGTCTGTGTTGTTATTGGCTAGTAACAGTTCAAATAGATAATATTTCATTTGCTCTGCTCTTTAACCCTTAATATTTGCTTTTCGAACCCTTTGGTCAGCTATTTCAGATGGATTGTTAAATTCCTGTTTATTTTAAAGTGTTGTGGTAAAGGGTGGTCTTTGGAAACCTTCTTGGCTGTTTGCATTCCCCATGAGTTGTAGCTGACCTTGTTCTCATTCTTGCTGAAGGCACTGAACTGAGCAAACCTTGCACTGGCTGGTTAATGTCAGGTCAGGTGTGAACGCTCTGCACGTAAAAGTTTGCATGTAGCATTGAAAGGGAAACTCTCTTCAACAAAATGCTTGTGTTCCCAGTTAGGAACAACACTCAATTAAAATCTGAAGTCTGATAAAAGCATAAGACTCTGCATGTAGGTAAATGTATGTCCTTGTATCTCTTACTGTCATAGGAGACTTTTGCCTAAAATTCTTCTGTCTTGCTTTTTGTCAGGTGCAGAGATCTGAATAGAAACATTAGTGCAAACAAGGCAGCAGTAGACTAAACCAGCTGTGCTGTGTGACAGGCCTGCCAACTACATTAGTGGTTATTCCAGAACCATATAGAAACTAGAGAGATTTAGTAAGTGTTACTCTGAAAGTTTCTCCTTAATTTTGATTTTAGTAAGAACTGTGAATTCATTGGTTTTCAAGGAAAAGGAGAGGAAATCTTTGCTCTCTTGTTAGTGCTGTTAACATGAAGATCTTAGGAAGGTTCCTTTAATACCCTGACTAAAATTAGGACAGGCTATCTCTGTTGAAACATACCAGAGGAAAATCTCGAATTAATACCCAAAACTGTGCTTCTCTGACCAAAAGGCTTGTGAATTAAAGTAGGTCACTTTTAATTCTTCAAAAGGTCACTTGACCACAGTCAACACTTGTGAAGGACAATGCTCCTGAAAGCAGAGCAGCCTGTATTGCCTGCAGACCAGCAAATGAATTTGCAACTGTTCTTTTTAATAAATAAATATAATTATAAGATACAGTATCTTTCAAAAATAATGAATTAAGATGGTATAGTAGTAACTTTGCTTTTGAGATAACTCTGTCAGTTGTCATTGAGTGATTGTGGATCCTGGAGTGGCTTATCAGTACATGTAAACAGTGTGATACTCAGCAGTTGTACAAACAAAACTGAGCTTGTCACTGGCAAGCAATTAAGTGTATGGTGATGTCATATTGTTTTTGTTTGTTAATGATGCTTCCTGGCTCTGCTGAGGGTCTCCATACATATTTGGAGTATCTGTAATGTTTCAAATAACTGGCAATGGTTTCTCTGTTTCAGTGATGAGGTGGGTTTATCTAGTGTTACTTTTTTTTCTTGTTATAAACCACCAGATAAAACACTTGCAATTAGAATGTAAAAAAAAAACTACCTTGACTTTAGGTGTTAGCTGATTGTCAGTGATCAGGAAGCTGTGATCTTTTTGCATATGCAAGCTAGCAAGGGAAGATAGTCATGTTGTTCTACAGACAATTGGAACTGATATCTTTCCACTAAAACCAAAGGAATTATAAGACTGAAAAACTTATACTTTTCACTTCACTAATTTGAGTGATCTGCTAATATTTATCAGAGAGCAAAAAGCTTACTTCCTGTGCTTCCTGAAATTACAGCTTGTGATGTGGGGTTTTTTAGCTCTGTCCCTTGAAGAGTAAATCTTGGTAGACGCAAAAAGTATTTGATATCATGACATAATGCTGTTAATCCATGTTATCACTGCCGATCTTTCAGAGATAAAGCAGTTTTTCATATATTCTGGCTCACCATACTGATGTTACATCTTTTCATGGAACTAGATTAGTATTCACTCATGAAAGCACAGCCCTCTGAGGCTGCTCCACACACTCAAATTGCACAGATAAAGAGCAGTGTGTAGAGCTGCTTGGTGAGAGCTGGCAGTGCTCCTTTGCAAATACCATCTCCAGCAGTCCCAGAGTCATGTGCATGGGGACTGGCAGGCCGTGTGAGCAGCCCTTCCTGAAGGAGCCTGTTCCCTGCAATCACAAAGTGTCTGTGGAGAGCCATATGTCAGGACTCTGGTGTGTTTGTGCCCCACTGTATTGTCCATTCAAACCGTGAATGTGCTATGGGGTGCTGCTTCTCTGAACCAACCTGTAGTGCTGCAGTGTCATCCTGTCAATGCCATAATGACTTCATGGAACTTTCTGCAATGTAAAATAGCAGCATTAAAGGCTCACTGCACCAGGGTACCTCAGGTGCACGAGAGGGATTAAAGCCCCTTGAAATATTAAAATGCATAAAAACATAAGAACAGTGTTTCAAAAAATTATGTTCAAAGTTAAAGTCCATAAGCACCAACATTGAAAAGTATTAGTAAGCAGTAAATATTTAAACATAATTTTTTAAAAAATGGTAGAACCTGATAGGGAAATTTGACTTTTTCACAGAACGCCTGTGGTGCTGTTTGGCAAAGATAACACACTGTTTCAAAGTACCCATAAACCCTTAGATTAGCAGGTTTGTATCTATACTGTGTTCTATATTTTAGCACCAAGCCAACAGTATGTGGGACATCGAGTCTGAAGCTGTAACCCTTACAACCACTCATATTTGAGACATACCTTTGTCCTTTATCTGCTTTTTGTTCACAAACAGAAAGATCCTGGAAGTTCTGCAATGCGAAAGTTGCATTTTTTCCTATGCATTCACAATGCCTGTACTTCAGTAGTGTCAAGAGGACAAAGTGTGTCTAATTTCAGTGTAACTGTCTTCAGAGTGTTTTGTTTTGGCTCATAAAAGTTGTTTATTGTTTTAGAATGTATTAAGTTTTTGTAGACTTCGGGTCAGCAGAATAAAAGATCTAGCTAGAGAGCCCAGAACTTGCAACCTTGTGACACCTTCCTGGAGTCATTTGAGGAAAGAAAACAATTTTCTTACATATTGCCCAGGACTGTTGAAATTCTCATCTTGACTGGAAAAATGAGCCACAAATGTGGAGGGTGATAATAACCCACACATTTCTTTGTGATTCACACCTTAAGTGTATCTTACAGCCAGTATGACTCCGCAGTGAGCAAAAAAATCTGTTCGCAGCTGTTGATGAGTGTGATCTTGGTGGGAGGTAGAGGCAAGACACAAGTCAATAAAAATGCCAAAACAATCTCTCAGTAACTGTTTCATGTTGCAAGCTTACAGCTGGATATCATGATCACAGAAGCAGCATGAAGCAGCTGAACACTTTGCCAAATTTGTACTGTGCCTATTAAGGATGGTGCAGCAGAAACAAGCTGTGTTGTGCACTGTGAAACAGTGTTGTGCAAAGCAGATGTTCCTCCTCTTCATCTTTGTATAACAAAAGTAAAATGCCCTTGGAGCAGGGGTTGTTGAGTGAAGGACTGTGTTATTTGTGACTGAGCAGGGATTACTCACTGCAAAGTTGCAAAGTTGCCTAAGCCCTGCTCCACTGTGGCTGTGTGCATGTACCAGTGCTTCCAGTTTGGGTTGGCTACCCAGTATTCTGGGCAACTGGTCACAGTTGTGTTGGTTCAGGTTATTACCAGAACTTGACTTCTTCCCTGTGCACATTCTGAATCATCTTCTCTGTCAACCAGAAGGAATTGCCCACTCTTCCTGTGCTTTGCTAGGAGAGCACCTCGGCAGGGGCTGTACAGTGGGGTGTGTTGCTGGGTGTTGGCAGCATTCAGGGAGCACAGTGCAGCGTGTGCTGGGCACTGGTGTGCTCACACTGTGTTGCTTTGGAAAGAATAACTGCAGGGAGGACAGCTGGGGAGTCTCATGTCAATCTTATATCCGTGAGCTGTCTTACAGCTTTCTTGCTGCATTTCTTTTGCTCTAAATCTTTCAAAGAAGGGATCTCATAGCTGTTTTGTAATAATGCCTTCTGGCATACCAGCTTGCTTAAATGTTTCTGTTCTTTTCATATTTATTTCTGAATTTCCTCAGGAAGAATAGCCTAACAGCTTGAGAAATACGTATGTTGAGATTTCCTAGCTGAGTCCTACTGATCCTGTTTGTTGGCAGCTGCAGCTGAAATTGTTGCTGTCCTTGTGTAGGAGAGCGGATGGATTAAAGCAATGTGTAAATGTGGGGAAAGAGCTAGAATTTAACCCCAGATCCCCTTTCTTCAGCATGTGGCCAACTAGGTTATGCACTGACAGCCTCACAACCGTGGTGTAACACCAGCAGTATTTCTCATTCTCAAACTGCAGTCTGCCTCCTAAATATGCTTCTAATCTTGCAGACTGGCATCAGGTCTCTGCATGCCAGAAGGTGAGTGACGGGGTACAGATTAAAACCCTGTGATGAAGCAGAGCTTATGTAGTGCTGTTTGACAAAATCTTTCCATGGTATTGAGTGTGCAGCTACAGTCTCTTAAATGGCATTTCTTACCTGCTGCAGCCTGCAGTTTGTAATCAGGAGAGGGCCTGAAATGTCAGACAAATGGTAATCAATCCTCTGTGTGAAACCTAAAGTTGGAGGACTTTTTCTCTTTTTTTTTTTTAATAGACTGAACACAAGAAAAAAGAAATGCAGTATATATGATTTTGCTGTAAGACTATCTGGTTTTCCAGTTAGATGAAATTAATTTGAGTTCAGTTTTGAAAACAATCTTCTTATGCTTAGAAACTTGCAACAGATATGAAAGATTTTGCTTCAAGGCTTTGAACACTTGGGGTGTTTACGGCAGGGGATATGAATCATATCTCAAGCCCCTGCAACCTCTTGAGTTTTCTACTAGGATTACATATTGGAAGTCTGCTCACTAGAGGTAGATCAAAGGACAAAGTGTGGTCCAAAAAACGCTTTGGGTTGCCCTTGTTTAGTTCTTGATACTTCTGCAGTTTTCTGAGAAACCCTCTGGTAAAAACAGGGCAGTCACATAATTTTTCCAGTGGGGCATGGAGGGAATCAGATCTACTTTCCACAAGAAAAACAAGTATAAAATGAATGTTTTTCCCTTTGTGGGTCACTTTCCTTACCTCAGCATACTGAAGTAAAGCATGTCTGAAGGGATTTTTTTCTTCAGTGAAATTACTAAATACAAATTGTGGTTTCTTTCTAAGGTGTTACTCTACTGCCAGCTCAGCTCAGTCTCTATTTTGCCATAGTTTCTCACCAACAGAAACAATTTCAGAAGCTTTTGCTCTGTATGCCTTTCCTGTGGTAAAGAATTTTAGTGTGTGTTTAGAGGTTTGGATGCAACACACAAACTAATATCTTTTGAAGTTCATCCTCTCATTGTAGAACTAACAAAAACTATTTGTGGGTTAAAACAAATGCTTCTCAAGATTAATCCTATTTGCTTAAATCTATTTGTATAAAAACCTTTGATTAGGGAAAGTAAAAAGAATGGAAGCTACATTTCTTTATGCCAGATTTGTGTTCTCTTGGGCAGACATTTCAGTGCAATCCTGATCTAATAGGAATTGTTAGCTTGGTGCAAAGCTGTGGGATGTCAACTCCAACCAGACTTTATCATCTCCAACTTGTTCTGAATTGAATCTCTTTGAGAATCAAGTGATGACCACTGTTTTAAATTCCTGATACTATATCTCTGCAAAAATGAGAATTGAAATGCACCTTCAAAAATAGGCCTTCCCTTTGAGAAAAGTTAAATGAATTCATGAGATATGCATGCAATATAAATATGCTTGAGCAATTTCTGTAGAATAGAAGCTCTACAAAAGATGGTGCTTTTTAGCTTTTAGGAAACATTTCTGTCTGAATTAGCAATTATCAAAGTGGCATGGTTGAAAAGATTTTCTGCTGTAAAGAGATGAAACATCAGCTCTCCAAACACCTTGGCTTATCTAAGGAAGCAAGTTGAGACAATTGTTTTAGAGGCCTCTGAATACAGCAAGGTACCTCCAGAGATTCTTTGCAAATTCTTTTGATATTGTCTTGTCCTAAAGAGTGCCAGACTCTCTTTCACACTTCAGAACTGTGAGAATTTTGCATATCTTGGAGACTAAAAAAACTAGGAGTTAAATGGAGATGGAAATAATAATGAAAAAAAAGTATTGTGCATGCTTCCAGAAAATGGATAGATTTGTGTTTGATGCAGTGGCATTGCTATTTTGTTCCACTTTCAGAATCTGATTTTGTTCAGCACTATGTAAAATCTTAGATTTTTACAGCTCCTGTAGAGTCTTTTCCTTATGTAGAGCAGCTTCCTCTTGGCACCCTTGTTCTGTGCCTAGGTGCTGCTCCCCTTTCCCAGTGCACTGATCAACATTTGGTTCCCATTCCTGGCAATCAGGAGCCCTCCATAAGTCAGAGTTAAACTGGTGGAGGTTTGGAAGAGGCTTTGGAGGTGATAAAGTTCCTGTTTTAGAATAAAGCTGGAAATGGCAGATTGCATGAGATTCTGTCTGTTCAGCTTTGCTGCAACATCATGGAGAAAGAAGTCTGGTCTTCAGTCAGAAATTTTCCAGGTTCAGATTTGGACTGAGTTGATCTTTGATATTTAAGCTGGTGGTGGAGAAATGAGAATGAGGAGAAGAAAAAAAATTAGCATTACTATTGCTTTCAGCTCCTAAACTTTAATAAATTTAATCCCAGATAGAGGAGTTCTGGAGAAACCAGACTATGTAGGAGCACTGGCATAATTGATGGGTTGCAGGTAAATACTGAAATAGTGCAACATAAAGAATATGCATTCCCCTTTGCACTAGGGGTCTGTAGAAGTATTTCACTGAAAGAAGCTGCTGCCAGCAAGATGCCAAGTGGGGTGTGTTACTGCCTTTTTTTGGTTCTTAGGATTCTGAAATGAGAATAGGAAGTTTGAAATTAATTGAAATGAGAATAGGAAAGTTGAAACAAAGCAGACAATTTATCAGAAGCATAATTTTTTAATGTGTTTTGTGTCTGAGACAAAATATTACTGTTCCTGAGATCTTGTGGTACCCAGTGGACTGAAGCAGTGCTCTTTCTGAAGTGTTTTATAAGTTTGAGGTACTTCATTGGGTGAAACTTCTGGCTGTCCAGGAAATACTTCATTGGGCAGAGTGCCAGTAGTATCAGCTTCTGTACGTTGCTTCTTCAGTGCTGTAAGATAATTCATTATGTACACATGGACCAAACTTCTGATTGCAATGGTATTTTTCTATGTTCAGCATGTTATTGCTCCTGCTTACAAAGAAATATTTCAACTGTTCTGGAGTGTTAATGTGGAAAAACTGGCTGACTTGGTACAATCATTCAGTCACTGTGAGTGCACAGTCATTGAAGGGAGGCTGGGGAGCGCTGCTAATCAGTAGAAGCAGGCTTTTGTTAAACATTTGTTTTTCTTCTCACACTTGTTTTCTGGAATCTCCTCGGTAGTGTTGGCCCTGATGGTTTGTCTTCTGAATTCCCAGCCTTGCTGTTGGTGAGCAGGACATAGCATGTGGTGAGACTCCACTAGCAGGCACAGCCCCAGCATCATCAGTTGCTTGCTCCTTTCCCATCCATCTTTCTTAAAGTTTGAATGTTACCTATCATTAATCTGTGAGAACTGGTACTTCTGTGCCAGAGACTGTGCATATGTTGCTGCAGCTGTCTGACTCTGGGACTTCTGTTTTGCAAGATCACAGGCACCCTGATCAGGGAGTATCAAAAATTTTTCTGCTTCAGGGCTTTTATGAAAGTGGTCTAATGTCATGAATCAGGCTTTATGAATTGAAAATGTGTATTTTTTATATTCCTTTGTGCCTTATATTGTTGTGTGCTTTTATGATGAAAGTACTAAAATTAGCACTACAGCTGATCCAGTCAGTGCTTGTAGTTGGATTTAAATAGTAATAGTCACAGAAGCTTTGTTACTCTTCTAAATCTGTTAGTCTGGCATCCTTCTGGAGCATTAATTCCATGTTGTCTGTCATATAACTTGGCTCAAAAGCATTTGATTGTGTTAGGATAGTTTGTTAGGTTTCAGAAATGCCTGCTGATATTTGTTTTTCTCCTTCTGCACATCTTCAGTCTTGAATGTACATGACTCCTCCTCAGGGAACAAGTAACTCCATGGAATCATGATGCTGCAACAAATGCTATACCTCAGGCTCTGAAAATCTGACTGAAAACCACTCATTTTCCTATGTTACAAATCAGCTTCCCATTTAAGTCCAGCAGTTTTTCTTCTGTCAGTTCTTCCTTACTGCTACTGAGAAATAGTTTCATTACTGCTAGAGAATGATTCATTAGCATGTGGTTTGCATTTGTAGGAAGCCAGTCTTGTAGAGACCACATTCCTGATGCATGTTTGTTTTACAGACTCAAATGCAGATGTTTTCCTTGTACAAACAAGCCAGAGGTGTCTGTCTGGGTCTGCCAGGCTGGGGGCTTAACATAACACCCTATCCCAGGCTGGCAGTGTCACTTCATCCATGCAGACTGTGTGTGTTGGCAGCAGCAGCCCTGTGTGCCACGTTCCATCTAGTCACAGGCTTCTGTGCTGGGAGGGAGGGCAATGCTGCCTGGCAGCCTTTGTTTTCAGAGGGTCACATCACATTGCTGGTAAAGTTGAGGAAGGTGACATGCCAGATCTTGCACAGCATGAGCTAGTGCTTTGGTTCTCCTAGAAAAAGGGTTATTTGTACATTGAAAATTGCTCTTTTTTTAGTGGAATTTCTTAGTGGCCAGCAAAGGGGGCACATCAGAATGCAGAGATGGGTAAGAGTCCATTAAACACCACATCTGCTTTGTGTGTTGATGTTGCCCTAGTTTAATTTGCTGACCCAGCCCAACTGGCTGAAAAATGCCAGTGCATGACCAGGGCAGTATCATGTGGCAGCAATAGGTCAGTTGTGTTGTGAAACTGCATCTCTTCAGCAGGGTTGACTTAGAAGAGTAAAGAATATGCTGCCTCTCGGTGTGCAGAGCCTGACTGTTTTGTTAGGAGTGACCATTGCTTGTTTTTCCTTCCAGGATTGTGTTGGTGTGCTGTCTGTACTACATCACGTCCTGTGATTCACCTGTAGCAGGATTCAAGAAGGCCTGTGGCATTTCAGCCAATCATTGGGTCTGACAGCTTCTCTAGGAGGAAAAAAAGCAACTCTTCCTGCAGCTAGGACAGGAGGAATTGTTTTCTGTGAGCAAAGTAGAGAGATGCCGTGGTGATGGCTCGTCTTGGAATGCAGGAGGCAGAGCCCTTAATCAGAGGGTGTTTGAATGCAGAATGTGCAGACACCAAACTTGCCCAGGTGCTTCCTAGCACAAATAGCAATGAGGAGACAGGTGTTCTCAGCCCTCTAAAATCCCCTGGAGAGGTCTGTTGTTTGGAGGACACTGGCTTTGTTTGAACTCTAGGACCTGAAGGGGTTGAGAAGCAAGGTGAAGGTCTATCAGCTCAGCAGATGTCTGTCGTCTTGGTGGGTAGGAGTCTTTTTGTGCAAGCAGAGAGATCTGTTTTCTTCTGAAATAAACTAATACATAAAATGAAGGAGAACTTGTTTGCTTGTGCCCTTGTAGCATGACTTTAAATGTCATGTTGCAGTACTCTGATGGCGCTCAGGCTAGCACGGATTGTGCTAGTGTTTGCCAAGAGTCCACGTAATGCAAGCAGCTCTGCATGGAAACAGGCCCTCTCACAGTAGTTTTCTATCTTCCTCTCCGCTCCAGCATGTAACTTTCTTCTCTACAGTGAAGGGCTGGCAAGATGTTTTGTATTTTCCCCGTACCCTTTGCTGTCACAGTTTGCCTGCATTTGCAGTCTGTTGCTTCTTCTCCACCTCAGTGAGTGGATCTGTCTGCCCTGGGGTTCCTACTTTGCATTTTTGGTGAGGACCCTGGCTGGCAGTGTAGTCTGGCCCTCCAGAGTGGTGATGACAGTCAGGACTGGATGTGGGGCTTCCATGAGCAGTTAAGCTAATCCAGTGCATTCTTGATTCCTTCCTCTCTGTGCTATTGTAACAAAGTACGTGAGTTAGTTTTTGGTACACCCATACTTCATTCCAGCTTTTGTATTGCAGATGTACTGGCTGTGAGCATCATGTCTAGCAACTTAATGTGAGCTGATTATCACTGGGATATTGTACTGAGTTTGTACAATTTTTATATGAAAATCATACTCCTAAGCAGAGGTGTGGATTCAAAATGTGCAAAGTTTGACCTTTTTTTTTTATTTTATTTTCCACCTAGGTATCACATGCTGTTGCAAAGCTAGTATTAGTTAGTTTCCACTGGCAAATCTCAGAGATTTTGGAAAGGTAAGTGTAAAAATTCTTATCTCGTCTGTGATTAGTGCTTTCCCCCCTGGCTTTGCAGAAATGGACAGGGTGCTCCATAAGTGTATTTTGTCTTTGGACCCTGAAGCAGAACATGCAGTCCATTTTAGGGAGCAGAGGAAAACTACTGATTTGTTGAGACTGCACAGCCTGTAAGAAATTCTTAAACAGCGAGAGGGTAGTAGTGAAAATGTCTTTCAGTTTTAGACTTTTTGCTATGCTAGGAACCCTCTAGAAAGATTAATCTTAAAACTTAAGATAACAGATGGAGAGTGCTGCATCTATATTTATTTAATAGACATAAAGATAGCATATGTTCTGCTTTGAACATAGGAGTCATAAATAGTAAAGGAGCACTGACCCTATACTGATGTAGTCTCTAGTTGTACGTGCCCACTGTTTTTGTTCCTTTTGACATTAAGTGATTATTTTTTTTCCCAAGCTGGCTAGCATTTGGAGAACAGGAGAAGATGATGTGAGAGAACTGAGCACTGCAGCTCCCTTGTTTGGTCAGTGTCACTGTAACAAAGCCCTCCAACTAATTTCAAGAAGAGGGTTCAGACTTGGCCCAAACATGTGGGAAGTGCATTGGGAGGCACTGCTGGCTGGCAGCCCCTCCACAAAATACTGGCTCAGAACTGAACATTGTCTGAAAACAGAGAGCATATCAGCTTGACTCATTTTGCCCAGACATTTTTGGCCCCTCAGCCAGCAACTTCATTCAGACAATGTATGGGAAATGCATCCTGTGCATGGATACTGTTGCCTCCTCGGTTACTCTGTATCCTGTGAAAGCTTTTCTCTGGGGTTCAAGGACGGTGAGATTCCTGCCCAGCAGCTCCGGGTGATCCTGCAGGTTAACTGATGAGACTTCAACAACAGGAAATTTGGGGAGGGGTTCTTCTAAAGTGATGAATTTGCAAATTGTTCTCCAGTTGATCTAGTCCTCAAACTTCTCTTGGTACAAAATGACATTCTCAAAAGAAAGCTCACTAGTACAACTAAGAAGTGCTGGTGAGGAGGAAGGAATTACCAAGAGCAAGTATCTTGTTGTGGTAAGTATGGGAGCAAGGCCACAATAGTGATGCTGCTGTTTCTGAATTCAGTGAGATATAAACATTTGTCTGCAAAGGAAATCACAAACAGCAAAATGTGTTTAATTCTATGGCTGCTGATAGACAGCTTCATATGCTTAGAGGGTGATAATCTGTCACAGAGTAATTGCTTAACTAGACAACAGGCTGTAGTTAAAGTGAAATTTAACCAGGACAGCTTAATTTTACAGAGGAATGGGAGACAGTCCGGAGCCTCACTGGTGTGTGTTATTGTGGACAGTGGTTTGGGACTACTCTAGGGGTGTGGATAGAAAATCTTAGCTTAAAAATAATTTTTTGGGGGAGGGAGATGGTTGTAGAAAAGTATTTATCAAGATGTATAAGGGAAATGTTAATCCATTACCAGGAGAAGTAGTATTTCTGGTTCTGAATAAACTCTCATAATGTCTTGTTGATTGGAGCTCAGCTCTCTATGTGGAGGACCCTGACACAGGAGACATTTCCACTTTCTTTGTTGAAACCTACCCTACTATTTGCACAGAGACAACTGTTTATTCAGGCAAGAAGGATCAATTTAATGATGCAAAATGTATTCAGAACTTGATTTGATCATTCTTCAATTGCCTTTTCAGGCACAAGTCTAATGCTGCCCAATTGCTAGTAGAAGCACGAGTTCAGCCCACCTCATCCAAACATGTAAGTATGCAAACTATCCCGTCTGTTCCCTTGGCAGACACCTCTGACCCCCCTCATGGGGGATTGCATTACTAATGGCATACTCTGTCCAATGTTAACCCTTTGCAAACTCATGTCTGACACCCTGATTCATTGCTGGCTTTACTTCTGAAATGAGAATGCATTCAAGAGGTCTCTAATATTTAAATAGCACTTTGCTCTTGGCTTGACGGTGGTGTTCAAGAATTACTTTCTTCAAGAAAATCAGGATCATTTTTTGGCATGAGTGATGGCAGACAATGGAAGGAGCAGAGTGCATGGGCTTGGCTGCCTCTTCCAATTCTGTTCTCTGTAAAAATACACTAAAAGGAAGTTCTGGCTGCACAGAGTGAACAGAACTTGTCTGTGTCTGGAACAGATTTTTAATTTATTTTTTTTTAATCTTTCACCTTTTTTATCTTTTTTATCTATTTGCACTGCTCAGGGATGCTTAAGCTAAATTTCCCAGTGAGTTGTTTTGCTGCTGAGTCAGTCAGTGCTGATATTTGAACCAACAACTTGTTTTTTGTAGCCAGGGCTACACAGATCTTCAGACACTCCCCCCCACCCCACCCCTTTAAATAGCAACTTCCTCTTGCATGTATATAGATTTCATCCATGGTGGGTGTCTTGGTACAATGCAGATCTACCCTAGGAATACATTGCCAAGTGTCAGATTTTGAGTGATAAAATACTACATCTGGGTTGTGGGGGAGAGGAGATCTTAAAAGCCTGATTTGGTGTCTGAGCTCTCATAACTAGCAGGTAGTGAAAAAGCTAGGCTGACAGAAGTGTAAGCTTCATGGGTTCAAACAATCTGCCTAAAGTACAGAGAAAAACAATCTTTCTAATTTGACATACCTGCAAATTATTCCGTGTATTTCAAGATTATCCAAGTCTTGTATCAGCTGTCAGTAGAGTATTATTCCCCCTGCAACGGGCCATTCCAACCTCCTTGGCAGGCAAGGTGATGACCACTGGAACATCATTTCAGTCAGGGTCCTGGGTTTGGAGCAAACACTTTCCCAACTTTAATTTATAGTGACTTTATATTTTGCTCTGAGGATGTAGGAAGTGGTATAAGGATCTTTTTCGCCCAATGTGGCAACCCAAAACAATGCTTGATGCAAACTTCTATACCTACTGCAAAACTGACACAAAACGTTAGCAATATAAACATGACAAAACTACTGCGACAAAATGCATGCAAATTATCAATGCTGTGAAGAACAGTGGAACTCTTCAGTCCTGTTGCCATTTTGTCTTCCCATGGTCAATCATCTTCTCATGAAATACCTGTAAGAGGAGAGAGAAAAGAAAACCAAGTCCCGCTTGGACTGGTTTTAAAGAGAAAAAACTCTCCATCTGGTGTTCATTTTGTGTTCTCTGCCATGGGATCCCTGAGCTTTGCCCTTTGTACAGCAGTCTGACTCTTCATTTGCAACAAATCCTACCTGTCTGCCATAGATTACCAACTGCACCCGTGTAAGAGCCGGTCCTGCCTGCAGTCCACCCCCACGAGCAGCTCTAAGCAATTGAGTTGCCTAAAGCTTCAGTGAGTCAGGTAGTCCTTTAATTGGGGGGTTTATTCTCTCTGGCTCAACAAACAACAGCATGGGAGAAGACTGAGAGATTGCAAGACCCCTCTCATGTATCAATTGGAGGCAAGTGATCTATTGCACGCTCTGGGTGAGATTACCCAATGCTGGAGTGGGGATAGAGATGGGTTCTCCCCTTTCCAAGGGGTCTAAACCTCCTGCCCAGTAGGCTGTCCCTTTGGGTGAGAGACAGGGCTTTCTGCCATTATGCATTGTGAAGGACACTCTGTGACCCCAGGGTCCTTGTGTTTTGTCCTCCAACAGCTTTATGCTGTCTCCCCCATCAGTGAAATCTTCCACACATACTGTTTTAGTTTCCTTTGCTTGCCTGCTGTATTTTTCTTGCAGCTGAGCCAGCTCAGTTGCAGAATAGAGCATTTGTTTAGCTGGTGCAGTGGGTGCTGCCTCCTCACACTCCCTCTCATAATCAGTGTCAGTCTTTTTAAGTGGGCAGAGTTTAGAGAGATGTTGGGGGTCTGGCTTTGCTGTGTCAGGTTCCTCCCAAGGATAAAGGCAGATTATATCATCATCAGTAAGGTCCACTTCTTTAGTGAGTCTGGAAAGCCCCACCTCATTCTCCAAGTCCTCCCTCTTCAAGCAGGCAATCTCCAAATATAATTCTTTTGCTTTTACAAGGTATTCATTTAGTCAAATATGCAAGTTTTCTGATCATCTTTTTTCAGCATTTAACTCATTATATATTTTCTGCTGGGCACTGTGTTCTGCCTACAAGGTCACCTACAATATTTTAGCTAATTCAGTCAAAGACCCATTCACCACCTTATCTCATTGCTTAGCTCTGTGCTTATCTCTTTGAGCAGCTACTAAAGCAGCTCCCAAAAGTGTGCAGGCTATGGATTTGCTCTAACCAATTTTTTTTTCTTCTTTTTTGCTAAATACTGTATTTTTTGCACAAGACCAGCCAGAGAATGACAATATTTCTCAGCCCAGCTCTGTTCATTCAAAGCTGGACAAGCTTTATAATTCTTTAGCAAGTCTAGCTGAAGGTAGCAGTTGAGATTCCACTTTTCCCGGGTTACCATGATCTCTCTGCTGGAAAATTCAGCTTAGACTGAATAACAATTCTCCTTTGTCCAGCCCTGTGTGTGTTGTCCCAGTAGAAAGTAGGTTCTCACCACCCTCAAGGACAACCTACTCGCTGCACCTGAAAAATTGTCATGCCCTGAGCTCTCTCAACAAGTGTTTGAAAGGGGCTTAGGTACTTTGATACCCCTGGGCAGAGTGCAGGGGAAGACAATAAACTTCTCAGGAGGTTGAATGGCAAACTTTTACTTACAAAGTTGGACCATAAAGGACTTGGCAAATATTAAAGCAACATCCAATTAAAGTAAAGAAAGGGACTGACTTAGCAAACTCTAATCCATCCAGATTTAAAGAAAAGGAAGTTAGGAGAAGAAAGAAGGAAAAAAGAAAGAGAGAGATAATAGTCACCACCTTGAATCCAGTCAGTCTTAGCTGCTGTGAGATCCAAGGCAGTGGGACTCATCAAGGCTGCACACTGTCGTTACGGCCTGTAATCTGTTCTGGTCCCTCCCCACAGGTGAGGCTTTCAATGTTACAGTGGCTTGGTCCACTCTGGGCCTGAACCAGAGATTCCAGGCTCCAGTGGGTGGGATGTGGAGCAGTGACCAACCCATCTTTGCAGAACTTCTGCCCCCACTCAAACACAGACTTTAGTTGTTTTGAGCCATTAATAATTTCTCAAAATTCCTCCTATAAATGGTGATTTTATTTTAGGAAGAAAGATACTATGGTTAAAAGGTTAATTTAAACTTGATTTGCTAGGCAATTCATTGCAGTCTGTGTGTGCTAAAGCGACATGCTCTGTGCTTCAGCTTGTAATGCAGAATGATTCTGGGGACAGATGCTCATAGTGAGTGTCTGTAGAGGGACTGACCCCACAGGGAGAAGCTGTCACGGTGAGCTCAGAGAGGCAGCTTGCGAGGTTTTGAGGTAGCACGTGTGCTCCTCAGGCTGAGCAGCTGATCCAGGCAATCAGTGCAATTACAGACTCGGTGAATCTTGTTCTGTAAGTGAGAGCACTTAGAACAAATTTGCCTTACTTCCTCTTTCATGTGGCCACGCCATAAATCAAGCTCTGTCAGTCATGCGCTGCGTGTTATGGTGCTGCTGCTCCGCCTCTCCAGCATGCAGAGATTGGCATGGAAACTGATGGCAGGCTCACACCAGCTTCTCCACGAGTAGAAAAGAGATTATATGACTTCTCTGGGAAAGGAAAAACTGGAACATAAACTGCAACTGACAGCTTTGTAAAGCCTTGGTTTTGATGATGCTGGGCCAGACCTAGTTTTGCAGGTCCCAGGGGTGAGTAGAGATGTGTTGAAGGCTGGATCTGCTGTCTAGGGATCAGCTCTGCAGTACATAGGGGGAAACCAGACTACTTCCAGTGGTTTGGTGAAACAATAGCAGTTATGCCTGATTTGAAACAAACCCGCTTAATCTTTTTTAGCTGAAGGGACAATGCCTGTTTTGCCAAATGTAGCATAGGCAGAAGATAAGAGATGGGAGGTGATAGTTTGTGAGTTCCCTTTCCTCTCTGTATAAACACTCGACAGTTGCATCTTCCATTACCCAGAATTACTGTCTGGTAAAGGGCAGTGCTAAGTTTGCAGTGACAGCTGCTCTCCAGAGCCTCTGGAGATAGTCTGACCCAGCTAACAAAGAATATTATTAAATCCAGGAAAGGACAACACAATGAGGTATTTCAAACAAAGCAAGAGTAAGAACCAGAAAAGTAAAGGTGAGTTCTGGGCAGCACTAGAGGAGAGGCAGAAACTCTTCAGTGACTGTCAACTTGTTGTGCTCTGTGAGGTTAGAGGTTCTTGAGAAGGACTGACAGTTTGGAGGAGTGCAGCACCTTAGCACACCAGCTGCTTATGAACCTGTTCTGGCCTGGACCTCCATGGAGACCATTGTCACCATGAGGGTGATGCAGGTGTCTGTGGATGAGCTGAGAGTGCTCTGGGAGGTCTGGTATGCTTTCACTGTACTGCTGACTTGTCTCTCTGGCAGGCAATGGTACATTCCTCCCACCACTGCGCAGTGTGCATGCAGTTTGTCCGGAAGGAGAACTTGCTCTCTCTGGCTTGTCAGCACCAGTTCTGCCGCAGCTGCTGGGAGCAGCACTGTACAGTGCTCGTCAAGGATGGTGTTGGAGTTGGTGAGTTCAATGTTGATATGGTGCTGGGTCTGTATTTGCCCTACTGGCCATTCTGATGAGTCAAGAGCATGACTGTAACAAGTTAGAAACTGCAAATCTGTTGAATAGAATTTGCATCTGTGATGATGTACTGTTGCAATGCCCCTGGAGTGCTTGTGAATGCAGACATCTGTTCCCTTTGTGTTGGGGAGAAGCCAGTAGTTGCAAGAGTTGCTTTGGGCTTTTCCGAGCCTGTCTTTCATGTTGGCATGGCAGTAACATGTAATTTTCTATTTTAAGTACCTGACCTTGTGAATACAGGTTGAAGCACTCAGTGGTCCTGGATACACATGTGCCTTGTCATCTTTTGGTGAAGACAGTTGGGCTTCAGCTTTTCAGCAGGCCTGATTTGTTTCACAGTTGTATCCCTCTTGCCACAACAACAGATAGCACCAAGGAAGCTGTGCATTCACTGTACTCTCTGTGCATTCACCCCTTAGTATAAGCTGCACTGTTCTAAGATGTTGTTTTCTTTTCTCAGGGGTGTCCTGCATGGCTCAGGACTGTCTACTCCGGACACCAGAAGACTTTGTGTTTCCATTGCTGCCTAGTGAAGAGCTGAAAGACAAATACAGGCGCTACCTCTTCAGGGACTATGTGGAGGTAGTAGATTTTTTCCCTTTTAAAATACCCTGGGTCAAGTCACCAATGACTTGCAGAAATTTTGTTTGAAATGCCTTGCATTTTTGATTAGAACTGCAGCAAAATTGTCCTCAATAGGCATGATGTGGCTCCTTCTGTAGGACAGCCTCACTGACAAAATGCTCGAGCAGGTTGCCAAAGTAAATTCTGCTGTAAGGTCATCCACAACTCCTTGGCTGCTGCTTCAGAGTTCTCAGTGTTGCAGCTTCAAAAACTTCAATCTGACTATTCAAGTTCTTCTTGTTCTTACATAAATATTTTTAGGTCCAGAAAAATAGGTCCCTCAACTTTGGGTAGCCCAGCTGAATTGGCTGGCTCAATTACATTTTATGTGAGCTTTCTTGAAATTAAAGCAGCAGTTGTTAAGGTTAAATATGCAGAAGTATTCTGATTACCGGGAACAGACAGAGAACACTAAAAAAGCTTTGCGGGGTTTTGTTTGTTGTGCTGACTTTGTCTGTAAGTATCCATTTGAAGTCCCTGTTCTAGAGAAGCTGTAAGTAACTAACAAACCTCTTCCATATTAGGAAATGCAGGATCTGCCCTGATAGCCAAGACCTGGTGACACTTTCCACTCTTTTTGAATAGGAAATAACTGCCTTGTATGTTTATGAGGGTAGGAACGGTTAAAGTTGAACAGGTAATGGTCTCCTGCACCCACTGCTGATCTTACTCCCTTGTTGTGTCCACAGAGCCATTACCAGCTGCAGCTGTGTCCTGGTGCAGATTGCCCTATGGTCATACAGGTACAAGAGCCAAAAGCCCGGCGAGTGCAGTGCAATCGTTGCAATGAGGTCTTCTGGTAAGAAACAGAGAAGGTTACACACAGGGAAAGTGTGTGCTGTCCTTAGAGCCAATCCTTTTGCTTGCCAAAAGTTTTGGTGCATAGAAGTATCTGAAATGCTTTGCTAGAGTTGTTTGTAACTTGAGTTTGCCTGAGTAATTGTACACTTGTGATCTGACTTCTGCAGGTGGTCAGACATCCCCTTGCTTCCTAAATTCCTGGGAACTTGGGTGTTCTGACAACCAGGGAACACAGAGTTTGAGTAACCAAGGGGTTACAAGTCTACCATTCTCACATTTTGGCTAGGTTAAAAATTTTCCTGCAGACACAGTGATTGATATAGATTCTGGTAGTAAACATGGAGTCCTCCTTTCTGTCTGCTGGTATTGAGTTTTTAAGTTTACTAAAAACATTTGACTCCCAGTTTAGAGACTCAGCTTTCTGGTATCTCCATGCAAATGGCCCTTACTCACCTGGGATTGTCAAGTCGTGCTAATACAGGTGCCTCATATCTGCCACTGGAGTCAGACTACTTGTAAGTGACTGGTCCACCCCAGAACTCTGCAGTCATGTTAGAGGAGACATAGGTGGGCTCTAGGAAGGGACACATCAGTCCTCAGCCATGTGATTTGTCAGGTCTGGGTTCACTTCCCTCCTGCCTCTGGCTTTTACACAAGAAGAAGGGGGAATTGGAGTTCAGTCTTGGTCTTTACACTCTACTAATACACAAGAGCATTTCCATCCCTTTCTGGGCCCCCCAGATTTTGGTCAAGAAAACCTCAATCCTTGAGTCATTTCCATGGAAATTGATATGTCTTTTTCTTTTTTCCCCCTCTCTATTAAGCTTTAAGTGTCGGCAGATGTACCATGCGCCCACAGACTGCGCTACCATTCGGAAATGGCTCACCAAGTGTGCAGATGACTCTGAAACAGCCAACTACATCAGTGCTCACACTAAAGATGTAAGGACAGGCACCTGCATGTTTTTTTTTCTTGTTCTCTAGCCCTGCCTGGAAAGCAGGATATAATTCTATACACACATAGCATTGTGTTTTTCTTTTTCACAGACTGCAAGTTCTTACAGCTCCCTAGGGACTGTCAAGAAGCTTCTGTCAGAAGCTACTGTCATGTGTGAACTAATTATGTCCCTATGGCAGTGATATAACTCAACTGAATGCCTTGGGAATGCATTGTGTGGGAAGCTCAGCTGCCCTCCTGCAGTAAGGACCTGGTGGTCCTTATTCCAGACCTGGTGTGAATGTCTTTGGCTGCCAGGTGTGCTGTCCTCCCACAGGCAAAAGAATTGTGGCTACTTTGAAGCTATCAGTGAAGATGTATTTAAAATGGAAGGAGAGGATGTCATAAGTGAAAAGTCAGTACCAAATAAGACACCAGAGGTGTTTAAGCCTGAAAAACTTTGTGCAATACTGTGAACTAGAGGGTGAGGGGAAAAAAATCTTGATTTGGCAAAGACTGCAAAATAATAGTTGAAGTCTGTAAATTAGACATTGGAGTACTTCTACTAGATCTAGACCCAAGACAAAGAAATAGTATTATATATTGTGCACGCTAGCCTACCTATAGAATTGTTGTATAAATATACTATCTTTATCCTCTAAAATAGCAGTCTGAGATTGGAACTTTTTATGTCTTTTGGGCATTTTGTGGCCTGCTTCGAAACAATTCTTGGCTGCATTTGCGCTACAATGGCCAGTGGCAATTGTGACAGTGATGATTAGCTGCAAGCTTCAGTTATGTTAGAAAGGGGATACTTAGGTGGACCAGAGATTTCAAGTTCCCTTCCTTCTCTGGAGAAGGTGTCAGCATGTGTTGGTATTGTTTCTGCTATGCCTGTTTGTAGAAATAAGGGTCTATTTTATTGAGCACTGTCCTTGCATACATTTTGCCTGATATTAAAATTTTTACAAAGTGGCAAAACTCACTTCCTTTTTTTTACCTATGCAGCCCAAAAAATGTGTCTGGACACTCCAGGGTATGTGGAGTTTGGGTGTGTGCAGCTGTCCTGTGGTTAGGCAGCTTCTCTGTAGGTAGCTGAGATGTCATTTGTTAGTGGCTGCTGAAGGCAGAATATAGTGACAAGCATCTTTAGTCAACGTAGCTGTGATACACAATCATACATGAACTAATTGTGTCCCTGTGCCTGAGTAATTGCAGAGTGGTAATTCAGCAAGACCTTCAGTTTTACAAGGAGTAACAACAGTAAATTTGTTCTCTTAAACAAACAGTCCAGTGCTGCAGTGTAACTTCCTGACTTTGCCTTTCTGTCGTCTTTTAAATGGAGCTGTCAGGAACTGGTGGGAAGCAGCGTATAAATGCTAATATTCTCACATGAGAATATTTCTCATACGTGAATGCTTATTTTTAAGAAAAAAAGGCAGGGAGGAATAATCACACAAGTGCTGTCATTCTTCAGAAGGTTGCTAGAGTTGGATCTAACAATCGTGTCTGTTTCCTCAGTGTCCCAAGTGCAATATCTGTATTGAAAAGAATGGAGGCTGCAATCACATGGTGAGTAATTCCCTGAACACATCAAACCTCCCTTGTTCTAAGTGGAATTTTTTTCCCACACTTTCTGCTAACCATGTGCCTCTTGTCTCTTCTTTTTCAGCAATGTTCCAAATGCAAGCATGGTAAGTTGGGTTTGGAAGCTGTTTTCTCTGCAATGTTTGTCAGTGGTTCCGATCCTCTTTTTTTTTTTTTTTTTTTTTATGATATCAAGATGAATTGTGAACACAAGCTGAAATATTTTCCCCCTAGTAAAAGCTGAACAGGATATTAATTACAGATTTCTGTGTGATAGCTTTTTTTCCCAGTGGCTGTGATCTCAGCTGTGTTCTGATTCAGTGCTGGTTTGGCCTCTGCCTCTGACTTGTCTACTGGATAGAGAAGTCTGCAGAATATTAAGTGGAATGGATGTGGAATCCATCTCACAGGAGAGCTTTCCATGTAATTGTATTTGTAATCAGCTGAAAATATTGTCACATGTAGCCATTTACTCAGATCAGCTTAAGTCCTTCTGCTTAGTGATGGAAATAATGAGCTTCAACCCAGATGAAACTGCAGGAGATATGAACTGTTAAATGTAACAGCAGGTGTTGAACTTCTCAGTCCACTCCTGTCCAATTAGCAACCTCAATGTCTTTGGCCCATTGTGTGGCCCTACAAAATGGCAGCCTGTTCTTGCACTTACCTTTTCATGGCAGAATTTCTGTTGCCTTGGAGTGGGATAGTTGTATTCTGCCCTCTGAGTTAAGTGTACCACTGGAAACGATTGTAATATCAGAATCTTATTGGGAAGGTGATTAAAGAAGACTGTCCTCTCTCATTTCCTTGGCTTTGGGGTTCTCGACAGCACTGGATGTGCTTTGATGGAGCTCTGTGACAAGGGGGAGCAGGCAAGTGCCAAGATACCATGGTGACTTAGCACTCAAGAAGGCTGATGAACTCAAGAATTACAGATTTTGGTCTCGTTATCATAAGTAACACAGAAGGGATTCTTATTGTAGCAACTTAATATCCATCTTTTTCCCTTCTTACAAGAACACTCACAGCCTTGCTCTGAAATCAGAAAATTTCCACATTTTGCTTTTTTTACTATTGCTCTTTTTACTCTGCCTTCTTCCTATTTCAGCAGCTTCTAGCTTGAAGTGTCATAAACCACTGACATCTGACATTACCTGGGTTGTTCCCTCCTGGAGAGAACTGAGGGCAGACTTTCTTTTGCATTACTTAGTTCACTTTTGGATCCAATTGTTCATGTTTTATTCAGACAGAGGTTTGCATGGGGCAGTGTGCCCATGGTGGGGAGGGTGCAACCCGCAAAAGAGACTGGCAGCCTCTTCTCTAACCCACAGTGACAGTATGTGCAGGGTGCAAGTGCAGTTCTGCCCAATGGTTTTGGTGTACAGGATGCAAAACTTCAAGATTTACTTTCCATAGTTGAATGAGAGGCTGTGCAATTAAAATCTTCAAGATGGGCTGGTATTTTTTGCTCACTGTTGAGTTCTGTTTTGCAAGATGATACAAAACGTGTGTGTTTCTTGGCTTAGCAGAAATATCTGAAAACAGATGGGCTCTGTCTCCTGAAGCTTTTCTTTCTCAGAGGTTTTTTTTTCTGTGCATCACAGTGGGTTTTTTGCTGTTTTTTGCAGACTTCTGCTGGATGTGTCTGGGAGACTGGAAGACTCACGGCAGCGAGTACTACGAATGCAGTCGGTACAAAGAGAATCCTGATATTGTAAACCAGAGTCAGCAAGCACAGGCCAGGGAGGCCCTTAAGAAGTACTTGTTCTATTTTGAGAGGGTAGGAGACATCTCCTTGGCCAGAGCTGCTGTAGCCTTTTAATGCTCCCTGCCTGGTGCAAAGGTCATTGCCAGCAATCTCCGTGCAAGAAACTCCCCAAAGAGAATCTGTTCAGAATTTTCAGGCCCTGTTGTTTTTCTCTCAAAATCCTGCCCTGAAAGTCCCATCCAAACCAGTGATGTCATACCCAAAGCAAATCGTATTCACTCCTATATTCCCTTGTGCTAGAGAAAATCAGCATTACCTTTGTGCCCCTGTACCACGTACCTGCAGGCTGAGTGCTGCTGCAGTAGATAGACATTGCTCCAATCATTTCCTTTCAGGACCGGGGAACTTCTGTTCCTTGCAGTGTATCTTTATACAGATAAAAGCTAAATAATTTTTGCCATGTTCAAAGCTCCATTGGCTGTAGCAAAGTTTTACTAAAACATCATGTAATCACAGTTTTAAAAGTTGCCATCAGAGCATCTCTGTCCACACAGCAGGCTCAATGCACCTGGCCATGCAGAGCAACTCTACAGCAGCATCTCTAGAAGAGAATGTGGTAGAGGTTAAATACTGCTTTGTTTCAGTTTCCCCATTAAAATGAGTTTATTCTTCACAGCATGAGACAAGTCCTGTCATAAAATAAATGTCTTCATTCCTGGCTCTCCAGACCAATAGGCTTTGGGAAATAGCCTTGTTAACAATGTGCATGTGGATATTGGAGTTCACTGAACCAATGTCAAATGTTAATTTAAACTCTTGGCCTTCCTATAGTAATCCTTTAAGTAGAGAAATCACCATGACTTTCCCCCTTGTTAGACACAAGGTCACTGTGTGACCAGAGTTCATTCCCATTCGGGAGGAGCTGGATTTGCTCCCTGCTCTTGCTACTGTCAGTCTGTTGTCTACAGCCTCCACCACTTGCCACTGGAGGTGCTGCCTTGCCATTCTTTCCCACAGCATGTCTTGCCTTGCTGGACTCCTGCCCCACTCCAATTTCTGCTTGCTAGAGCTTGTGCTTTTACAGCAGTAGTACTCTGTTCTCATGCCGTTTTTTTCCTTTCCCTGTCTCCCCATCCTTTGCAGTGGGAGAATCACAATAAAAGCCTACAGCTGGAGGCACAGACATACCAGCGAATCCAGGAGAAAATCCAAGAAAGAGTTATGAACAACTTGGGAACATGGATAGATTGGCAATACCTACAGAATGCTGCAAAACTACTTGCAAAGGTGGGTAATTTTGTCTTGTTTGGCACAGAGAAGAGAAATACATGCCAGAATGCTAAATTCATAACACCAAGTACAAAAGGAAATTTAAGAGTTGGGTTATGTGGAACAGTACTTCTGGTCTAGGATATGAACTAACCAAAAATAATCTAGAAGTGACCTCTGTGAAGTCATACTCCACAATACACAGACCTGCACAAGTTCTTCCAAGGAAGGTATAGGAAATTCTGCCAAGAAGTGTCCAGTTGTCAGGAGGTAGCTTCTTAGCTTGTAGTGATCACATAAATGTGACTGTGCTGGCTTCCAAGACTGAGATTCCTGTCCTTTTTTCTCTCTCTTCCTCCCACTCTTGGACAGTGTCGTTACACCCTGCAGTACACATACCCATATGCCTACTACATGGAGTCTGGTCCCAGAAAGAAGCTGGTAAGATGTTCTGCTCTTTTTTTGTTGATAACGTTTTCGGGTATAGCTGGCAGTATGCTGGACTGAATTCCAGAGCTGGGTAATGTCTGAGATATTAGTCCTGAGATTGAGGTAAGGACAGGATAAATAGGTGGGTGTGCACCTTTCTTCTTCACTTCAAGTCAACCAGCAGCTCTGTCCTCTTATACATTACATTATTTTCCCAGGGGACTTCACTGCACTTTCACTAACAAGCCATTTATCCAGAATGTTTTGAGGCTGGAAGTGTGCATTTATTTCTTGGTAAGATTTATCACAATGCTGTGGGCCATATTTCCTGTGAAGAGCTGCTGGAGGAGAGCTTTTCCTTGGATCAGGTTCTAGCTTTGCTTTTTATTCCTGCTGGAAGTTCCTTGCTGGCTTGGTGCATCTCATGGGCTGAAAAAGTACAAAAATAACCTTGAATTCAGTGAAGAGGGGTTTTTTTGACTCAGCTGTCCTGTAAAACCTGTTATAGTATCTTTCTTCATGGCATCATATGTTCTGCAAGGCAGTGGATAGATGTTCTCTTCTGGATCTGACTGTACCAGTGGAACAAGTTGCTGCTCCCAGCAGTGGTTAACAATCCCTCCACTCTGCCTGCAGAGCTACTTATGAGAGCATTTTGTGACCTGTTTATGGCAAAATAAGCAGAATTAGGAGATATTTGTCACATGCAGTGTTTTTGGGCTGACTGGATTAATTTTGATGCAGGTTTGGGAGTGCTTACACAAGAAATACCTGAGGGGTGATCCCATCTAGATGAAGGTGGATAAGGAGACACAAACCTGCTCTGCCAGCACTGCTGTCAGCAGAACACATTTGTCTGCTCCTCAAGTATAATGAAACTGCTCCACTAAACTAATACCTTGTTGATGTCTCTTATTTTGCTCTTTGCAGTTTGAATACCAGCAGGCCCAGCTGGAAGCTGAAATTGAAAATCTCTCATGGAAAGTAGAGCGAGCAGACAGCTATGACAGAGGGGTGAGTGTTCTGCTTGCTTGAGCCTGTTGGCCAGGTTTTGTTTGTTGGGCCTAACACTTCTGCAGGAGCAGTAAGGCTGTCAAGTGAGGGTTCTGAGAAACTAGATCCAGAAACCACCTTTAGCCAGCAGATGATGTAGAAGCAGAATGTTCACTGCCTTGTGGGAGAGGAGGGAGGGCTGCAAGGATTCCTGCAAAATGAAACGAGTCCCATGGAGCTCTGGAGGAGACTGCATGCAGTCTTAAGTGCGTAGCATTTTAGACAGGTGGGTAACTGCAGAGGGAGCCCATATAAAAAGGCAGACGATCTGGGATCTTGTAATCCAGAGTGTGCATGAAGTGTGTGATGGTTGGTGCTTCTTAAGCTGGAATTCAGTGTCCCCCTAAGGAAAATGAACGTCTTCTCCAGGGATTTTATGCTAACAGTTTGTACCTTCTCTTTTACCAGGACTTAGAGAATCAGATGCACATAGCAGAGCAGAGACGGAGGACCCTGCTGAAAGATTTCCACGACACATAAGAGAGGAGGAAGTGACAGTGCAGGGGTGAGAGCAGCGACTGAAGTGATGGCAGCTTCACTGGGATAAGCAGGCACTGCCTCTGGGAGAACACGGCCAAGGACAAAGCCACCCCTCCCCTTGCAAGTCAGACACATGCAAACACCACCTCTTAGTCCAGTTAGTTCTCTTATCTTTCTGTTTCTGTTTCTGCCAGGCTAGAGGCCAGAGCTCAGATTGGCATATTTCCTGGGCCATTTCCCTCCTGCCCTTGATGGTTTCAGAAGGGGAGGAAGTTTTTTTCTGAATGGCTGTTAATAGTGTTAGATCATTACAGTTTATGTAATTTTCAACGGTTGTACAATTATACAGACAAACCTTAGAATAACACAAAACCCTTTTTAAAAATAAATTGGCAGTGGAGTGTTTTTCCTTAATCTGCTTGTAAATTTAATGGGCTTTTTCCCTCTCCCTCTCTCTTCCTCTGACCCAAAAATCCTCCTAGTCACTGAAGGAGGTTAAAAAAATATCTCAGCTAGATTTTCCGATGCTCCTTTAACCAGGGCATTGCAGCATTGGCATTGCATGAGGAGAGTGGCTGGTGTTAAGGGTGGCTGCTGCTGTGTCTGGCCCGACAGGGCTGGCAGTGGCTGTGATTCGGTATGATCACATCTGACATCTCTTTTTCTAGTAAATCAGCTGTGCAAATTCCAGCTACACAAACAAAAGCAGACAGAGGAATTGCAGGGGGACAGATCAGGTTAACTTTGCGGGATATGCCTTGAGTTTGAGAGAAATTGAGAGAAATCAGATTCTGCATTTGATGAATTTTAGGTCTTCCATGTAGATTTTTGCTTTACTTGTTTTTGTGGGGAGGATGTTGTATTGCCAAAGTGGGTGATGAGGGAGTAGTAGCATACAGTTGTTAATCAAGGCTTGGGGCTTTTGCAGAGTGAAAGAATCTATGTTATAACAGTGCTGTGCAGCCTGATAAAGATTATTTATGCCTGCTGGATAGCATGGCTGAGAAGAATTGATCACATTCATCAAAGTGAGGCTAAACACCACTACATTATGAGGAGGAAAGATTATGTACAACACACTCCCTGGCACGTGTTGGCAATGTGGATGGGCACTTGAATACAGGTGCACTGCTTGTGCAGAGCCTGCACCAAGCCAGGCAGAAAATTAATTAGCAAAATTAATTTATTTGTATATTAGTATTGATGCTGGTGGGAACTTATCAGAAAATTGATTGTTAGGAGCATGTTGAGCTTTTTTATTAACATTCTCTTTTCTAATGTAAAATATACACTAAAATAAAAATATGAAAACCTAGTTCATCTTAGTAGGGGTTAACATGAAAAAGGTTACTCAAATGCTGACTCTTGCCTGCTTGCTACAGGAAGCAGGCCACATATTAGGATTTCACAGGTATCTGTCACTTGCACCAGGAGCTTGTTGTTTGCAGCCAGTAAGGTGCAGCTGGAGTCTGATCTGTGGGAAACACATGGGATTCTCTTCTATGCTGTATTTGGAAGTGTTGCCTTTGATGCATCCCTGTATTGTTCTTATGCAATGTCATTTGATAAAGATTAAACTGGAGGGGGGAAAAGTGCTAAATTCCCACGTGTCAGAATAAGCTAACTCCGCTGTTGGAGCCTCTTTCATGTACCTGAGACATGTGACCCAGGTATTTGCAGCAGGTGTAATTGGGTTCATAGATTTTATCAAGACTGATGCATTTGTTTAAACAAGGAGTAGCTGTCATAGGAGCTAATCCTGTGGCCATGCTTGTACACAGCAGAAAATTTCAAACTGAGAGGCCTTTTCCTTCCTCCCTCCCATCCCTGGTGTGGGATCTGTCATCAGGGAACAAGGGAATGCACTGTGAGGAGCTGCTGTCTGTGGAGTGTGTGTTAGAGCAAAAGCAGCTGAGGGTAGGGCAGGCTTGTGGAGAGATGGCTGGAGTCAGGGAGCAGGGCAGGGAAGGGCTCTGTGGTTTCTGGGAGCAGCGCTGCTTGCTGTGCAAGAGATCTCCATAGATCTTACGTTCTTGCTCTGTCCTGTTCTGGCTCCCCTGGAGCTGTAGAGATGGATTTGACCTTGCTCCAGCCACTGTCTCTTGACTTCCTTCCTTACTCTGCACCCAGCAGCAGCCTCTCTGTGCCCTCCTCATGATATATCCTAGAGGTCAGTCTATCTTCCTCTCCCCTCCCCAAATGATTTCTTGGCATGCTGCTTCCATGGGAAGGGATAGTGGAGGAGGTAAGGTTTGCTGAGACCCAGCAGTTTGCAGTGAATAGAACCAATGTTTAAACTATTCTTTAAAAATGTAATGTGCAAAGTACTGATTAGGATAAAAGCTGGTGTTCTCTTTGTCTGAACATAACTATCTTAACTATCTTAACACCAAATCCCTTTGCAGAACAGGTATGTACAGTTTCCTAATCCCAAAGAATTTTCATTTCTGTTACATAATTGTCCAGCTTTGAGCTAAATGAGAATGAGGTTTTGTTTCTCTTCTTCCCTCTTTCCTTCGTTCCCTCCCTCTTCTTTGCCCCCACAAAATATTTTGCTATGAGTCCTTGTTTGTAGACAAGCCAGACCATATAGCTGTGGCCAGGCTTAATGAACAGGCTGCTGAGATGCTTGGCTGAGGATTGCACAGTGCACCCACTAATTCTTTCAAATTTTCTGAAACTAGAGCTTTGTCAACAGTTCTATTTATTTTTAAACAAAACATCCTTTCTTAAAGTGGTGAAAGTCCTGAGGTGCACCCACAGATCTAATTGCCATCCTCTGGGAAAACAGGACTAGCTTTTGCAGCCCAGGCAGGACCACTTCTGTATTGGTGTTGTACAGAAAGTCATGGAGTTCAAGACAAAATATGCAGGGCACAGGGGCTCCTGGTTCTGTGTGTAAAGTGAATGACACTGCTCGGGAGGCAGGTGACAGGAAGGAAATGGATATTCTCAACACCAAAAGAAAAGACCATTTTTCCCCCCCTCTAATAAGTACATGGCCCTCTTTGAGTTATCAAGGTTATACGGATGTAGGTAATAAAAAGTGGCTCAGGAGCCATTAATTCTGAGGTACAAGTTTCCCTTCCATACATTACTGCTACAGGTATGGAATGGTTGCTCTCTTTTTTTCTTTTTTTGCACTTGATTCCAGCTCCTGCGCCAGCCCGACACCTCTCCATCCTTGCATCTGGTACTCTTTTGTTTGGGCTTCGCTTGTGTTAGTGCATTGGCTGCCTCATCTCTATTCGTCCTCAGGCTTCCCAGACTGTAACAAAACGTTTTCTACTGACACCATAAACTGCATGACTGCTGCCCTGCGCAGCGAAGTCTCTGTGCCCGCCTGCAGACAGGGCAGCAGGAGGTTTCTGTACTATAGTCTGCACTCTAAATTTTAGACTTTTTAAGCAGGTGAAAAATAGAACTTTATTTTTAAATGAGGCACTTGTTCTGGGAATTCCTTTCTCGGCCCCGGTCTGGCTGGGGCTGTGGGACAGCGTTGACGTGTGTGGGAGGGCCCAGGATTGCTCCCACCCCTCGCTTTTCTTCGCAGGCACCGGAGAGGGGCAGGGGCGGTGGAAACCGCCCGGGAGACGGTTGCCAGAGGTGTGCCCGTGGTTTATTTGAAATAAATTGTGACTTTTTAACTTGGGCAGTGTCCTGGCTCTTCTTAGCAGCGGGGTGGAGAGGGGCGGGAGGGCTGGTGTCGCTGTCCCCGCCCGCGGCCGCTGTCCCCGCCCCGCGGTGACGCAGCGCCCGCCGGGCCGTTGCCGTGGTGACGCGGGGCCGGGCGGGCCGGGGCGATGGCGG
>VZUI01048146.1:0-21609 GCA_013401135.1 Cettia cetti | reverse complement strand
CTTCTGCCCTTCTGTTTGTGGTGCAGCAGGCTAGAAGGGGCCAGGCAGGCAAAGTCCATTGCTGGCCCTGCCAAGATGGTGGCGGCCGTGTGGCCACTCCTGGCCTGCCGCACTGCAAACAGAAGGGCACATACAGTGGCAACAACTTTTCCTTTCTGGCACCTCACATGAAGAGAGGCACTGAATGGAGCCAGTGCCGTGGCAGCTGGCAAGGCTCACATGGTTCTTCACCGAGCCAGGACAGCCCTCCGACAGCATGATCTCAGCAGCTGTGTTCCAAAGGGCCCCAGCCTGCTGGGAAGGGGGCCTGGCCACCCCACCAGGAAGGGCCCTGGCCCCACCAAGAAGGAGCTCGGTGGCTCCCTCCCCACTCCTCAGAGGCAAGGAAAAAAGAGAACTTGCCATTTTTCCATTTCTTAAACACCCTATCATAGAAGCATTATCAGCTTTTCTAATTGGCTTAACAGTGTGTCTATTCCCAGAGCCAGCCAGTGACTTGCTTTTGCCAAGCTCAGAGGAAACTTATAGCAGTTTCTCCCAGAAAATCATTTCTGTGGCTGGCTTCTTTTCTCCTCACCAAAAATCAAGCTGTAACAAAACCAACAAAGAAAGAAAACAAAACCTGCAGTGATTCAAGTGCATGGTCCTCAAAACACAGTCTTCACATGCAGGGAGGAAACAACCTGTCTTGGCATAGCACCTTCTTTCAGTTGTCCTAGTCCCACTTACTTCTGATTTTGGGAAAGAGAGGCCATTCACACCGTGTACCAACGGTGTAATATTCCATGAAAATTTTGATGGCCATGGAGACCTCTGTCTAGCCAAGGAAGAATCCAGACAGAAGGTCACAGATGAAGTTAAGTAGTTTTAGCTGAAGACTTTTTGGGACAAAGTTTGCCCTTGAGGATTCAGGCTCTTCTTTCATTCTTGCTATGTCTGGTTCCATTGGAGTGCAAATATTACAAATGTCCTGTTTTAATGATTTAATTTAAAGTTGAAAAGTCTTTTAGGAAGAATAGCTCTGTAGGCATCGAGTGTCCCAAAGAAGGGGTCTGTAAAACCCAGAAGAAATGTAGAGTCTATGTTCTGTTAATGCCATGAAAAAAATTATTTTTACACTTACTGGAGTCCTTAATTTTTAAAAAAGAAATAACCATAAACCCATAGCTATTCTACTATATATTTCTAAAAGATTAGTGCTTTTTTGTTGCAATATTGGTTTAGATGTCTGATTTAAAGCCAGTTAAATTCCTTCGATCCTTGTGTATTTCAGGCAAACCTCCCCAGGAAAGCATTTGCAAAAGTGAGAGCCTCTGCTCTCTCATCAGCCACAGAGTCTGCCTGTATTGGGGACCCAGCTTTTTATCATAAAATTTTACCTTTCTAATGGTCTTCTCCATACAATTTTTAAGTGAGGGGGAAGAAAACAAAACATGAGGAAGTTCTACCATCTTATATATTACATGATTTACGTCTCACTGCAGGCAGAAGTGGTATGAGTATTTTGAAATTAGTATGAAGTCTAGACTACTCAGAAATCTCTTTTCCAGAAGGAATGCAAATGCACTGACTTACACCCACTCTCAGTTGGCTCCATGACCAGGGTGGAGCCTGCATTTGTTTATCTGTTGAAATAAACAAAGCACATTTTCATGAACCGCAGAGTCTCAGAGTTTGTGGGGTCTGAATCAATGTAATTAAAAATACTTATTTGCTCAAGAAAAAAGAAAATTAAACCTCATAATTTCTGGAGTAAGCCATAACAAAGAACATTACAGGATCTTTTCACTACTTTCACAGGTACACATACTGTTCTCTTAACTAGCTTTCATGGAATTACATCTGTTCTTACAAGAACTTACTCAGAGCTCTGTAACTAGCAAATAAAATCCTGAAAACTACGATTTGTCACATCCTTTTCTTTTTGCACTTACACACTACAGTTACGAACACTCAAGAAAGTTTTAAATAAATGAAGTAGCTTTGCAATGCTAAAGCTTTGAGGAAATAACTTAAGTAAAGATAATTGCACTAGATTTGATATGGAAATGAAAATAAAAATTTGGTTCAGGAAAATGATTTGTCATTGCGGAATTAATGTCATACTATCTTAAAATATAGTTCTGAGGACAGAGGGGGGAAGAATAATGTTGAAAATATAAAATATGCTCCAAAACATAGAAGAGTAGAGAAGACATGGTGACATCAATCTGTGTGAAATAACCAAAGATTCTTTTTAATAAAGAGTATAGGTATTATTTCAGGCTATTTGTGTCATCAGTACTGTTGTTACTAAAGGCATGCTTAGACCAAATTTTAATACAAGCGGGCTTATTTTTTTAACAAGGACATTTTTTGAACTGTCTTAGCATAACTCTGAGAAAGCTATAGAGATCAAAAGTAGCATGTTGGAGGATAGGTTCATCTTAAAGAAAAAAGTAGCTGCTTCTCATCAAAAGCTAAAAAAGCAGACAAAAGTACATTTTCAGGATGCTTGTCCACAGCTGTTACTTGCAGGGATTCTCATATTATTTGGGGTAAAATGCTAACTCCTATGAGGTAACTGATAATTTTGGCTTTTTTTTAATGAGGTCTGTGATCAGTCTTCTATATTTAGGTATTAAAACTTTGAAAGTTGAGATCCTTGAAGTCAAGTGTCATTGTTTCTTGGTTGCTTACAGAAAACTGAATTTAGAGGGTATGAGTGATTATAATTTCAAGAATAAATATTGCATTTTTGCATTTGAACTTTTGATATATTTTTATTAAATATATCTCAAGTACATGTATTTATGTGGACCAATGGGTTATTTTTTTGCCTTTTCTCATAAGGAAAAGTGTTGAGATTCCTGACAACAAACTCCCTTCCCACATAATATTTTTCCAGGACTGTCAGTGGTCCAATCTGCAGGTGCTGTGCTGTCAGCAGAGGTGACCAGAGTTCCAATGTCCTCCTCTGCTATCGACTCTGCCCTGGCTTATTTCATAGCCCTGGCAACCAGTCTAACACCCTTAGTGACCATTACCTGGTGTAAATTGTCATGGTGCCATGTAAGCCATTAGCACAGGCAGTGAGGCTCTGGCTCGATGTGCCTTGGTTTACTCTTGTGATTAAATGAGCAGAACTGGCTGTGCTTGCCAAGTGCATTGCACTGGGTAAATAATGAACAGATGTCAAATGCTCTGGGCTTCTCCATTGGGGAAAAAATCCAATCACCCACCAACAAAAAGAAGCTGCAAGAATAGATAAGAGTGGTGCTATTTTCAGAAATCTTCATAGGGGTGGTAGGTATATTCTTAGGAAAATGAGCTGTGGTAAACACTGGTTACTCTTAATTCCTCATTAAAATATTTCATTACAGATCTAAGTTTGAGCTATTCTTTTGGAGTCATGGTAATGGGTACATTTGACTCATGTAATGTTTAACTTGCAGTATTTTATTTGCTCAAGATTTCAAAAGCTTTATACGTTTAAATGTGTGTTGTAGGAGAGAAAAAGTCAAACACTATCTGACTTCTAGTCAGGCTCCAGGAAGACACAAGATTTTTGCTTATCTATTAAAAAGTAAACACTTGCAGCTATATTTTGTTTAGCACCGGTAGCGGCTAAATACTCTTATGCTATGTGGTCTGAATTTTTTTTCCACATAGCAAGCTATTAGGTCTCTAAAATACAGTATTATTCATTCAAACTTACCCTACATAATGAAAGTTACTTCTGCTAAAGGGCTCCTTGAAGCTTAGATTTTCTTGTTGTTATATAATTATTTTTTATTAATGTCATTGCATAGATTTTTTTTTTGCTAAGCTGCAAAAGATATTTCTTTCCAAGCTTTAATGAAGTGCTGCCATGCAAATGATAGCAAAAAAATTGGCAAAGTAAGTTCTCTGATGATTTGCATGGCTGCTTACATTCTTTATCAGTCTTATGTCCAGAAACTGAAAAGTGGAGGGGCCAGTGCTATGACTTTTCTGACTTGAAAAAGGTGCAAGTGGCAACAAACCCACTGGGGAGCACAAGCTGTCCTCAGTTTGCAGAGATTTTGGGTGCTGCTGCAGTGAGAGCAGAAGGGCGATCAAGCATGGGGATTCTGGAGGTGTCCTGGGAGAAGGAAGATGGTCTCTGAGGAAACCTGGAGGGGTCACAGCTGGGCCTGAAGACCTAGTCCAGGGACTGCAGTTTGAAGCCTGGTAACAAAAACACGGCTGCAGGCTTGCAAGTGCTCAATTTTAGTAATTGGTGATAAAACTATAATCTCTAAAAGGAACTGTGGTTGTTGTGTGGTGGGAGTTTCAAAATTATTCCTATTTCTTAGAAGACCAGACATGCTCAGCAAGGCAACGCCTTCCTTGAAGTCACCCATCAATCACATAAGAAAGCAAGAAATCATCATTGGGTGAGCTTGTGGAGCGGGGCTGTTTGATGCTCTACAAAGTGAAAGCCTGCAGTGCTGTTACCCCACCACAGAGAGGAATCACATTCCGAAAAAGAGTCCGGGAAAGCAAAGTGTTGTCCTCCAAAAGCATGGTAGCAGCTTGCAGCAGCTGTTCTCTGCTTCCAAGTTCTACCTTTTACCTGCCCCCTCCTCTCACTATGGTCCTGCTGGTGCTGCAGGGTTCCCTTAGGTTGCTGTAAACCATGCAGGAGCATCTTTCTCCTGCACTAAGAATTAATTTGCAGGGCTGCAGCTTGTATGAATAACTCATGTGCCTCCTTCCTGTTTGCTCCCTCTCAGCCTTGCTATATCTAAATTTTGTTAAATCATCTGTGCCAGCCTTTCTGAAGGTGAGCAGTATTCCAACACTTGACAGTGACTTGTGGGAGAATGAACTTTGTTAAAGCTGCCAGAAAATCTACGCAGTTTAGGGTGGTTAAATGATAGTTTGACTACATCATTATTAATACCTTATCAAGGATCTTGGGGGAAAAATCAACACTTTAGGCAAAAATGTGTTTCCATGCAATCTGGTATATGTTACGTGTGTACTCTTCTCATAAATAAAAAGAAATAGTCCTTGCTATCCTTACTATCCCTGCCCCACAAAATTTAAAAAAACCCTGCTTGTGCATAAACTTAGAAAAACAGGGAGCAAGAAAATTATTCTACTAATATAACTAAGGTATTTTAGAAATATTTGAACCAAACAAGATTTCAGTTGAAGATAAAAAAACCCAAAACCTGATAGGTGATTTGATACAGCAACTAAAGAAACACGTATTTGCCCTGATGAACCGTACAAGGCACAGGCACAGTTCATGGAATACTAGTATTTCTCTAAGATAAGTACCATTCTAGCCCTTGCTCTTGAAGGCAGAATTTCTACCTATGAGTCAGATGGAGATGGCTCCTGGATAAGGAGGAATCCTTTCCCCTCTGGTGTGGTACCAGATATGCTCGAGGACCTCCATCCCGTCCTCACCAGTGTGTCTCTCTCTGTAGCATCACCTTTTATGTTGCTCCAGAAATAACATTGGCTTCTCTGAGCATTGAGTCTTTGGGGAGGGAAAAGCTGATGAGCACCAACCACAAAAACAATGGCAGAGGAACAAGGTGGACCAGGGGACGCTTTGTGTCTGCTGCAGAAGAAACTTGGTTAAGCATTTTCACCTCTACCTGTCCCTCCTTTCCTATCCCTCTTCCAGTCTATTTAGAAAATGAATGACTTAGGCCATGGCCTGTCTTCTCTTGACAGTGTGCATGTGTACAGTGTCTACTTATAATCTTATCTGAGATTGCTGCTCCAGCTCAAGTAGCAACCAAAATACGTGTGTAAGAGCCAGGTAATTGAACTTTAAGTGGTATCTGTTGGTGAATGGTGGAAGTCCCCTCTGTTAGATAGCAATCACAATTTCTGTTCTGAGTCAGTGCTTGCACATCAGACACTTAGGGATCTTTGAGAAGTTTAGTCTCAAGTGCAAAGGTTGCATGGAGAGGAGTTTATGCTTTGAGAATGTCAATATGAACTAATTTTGTTCCTGTGCATGTATGGCATGCTGCCCTGGTACTCAACAAATTCTCAAAGTCTCTTGACAGGGATTTTTGATAACACTTAGCATACCCATGTTTGTTCAACTCATCTCACCTTCCCAGCAGTACTGGACTAGACAGAGGTATTTAAAACAACTACCAGAATATTTTGTTTTTCACTAAACTAACTATATTGCACAATTGCATATTGCATTATATCTCACACTTCTGAAAAATCTTTTTGGATACCCAGGGGGTGTATGTCCTGTGCACTCCTTCAGTGAACTCCCCTTGAGATAGAAGTTAAAAGCATTTTCTCTGCATTGCTGGTGGAAAATTGTAGACCCTGGTGGGGTGCCATTCCCACTGGGCTGAGATGGAAATGTACTTTTCAATGCCAGCAGTTAACTTATCTTCTAGCTTATTAATAAATTACACCACCAAGCCTGTGCTGGAAGTTCTGAGCCATTGGTATGACAGCAGGCCATCCAGAAGTCAGGCATCAACAAGAGAAATGAAAATGCTACAAGGTTTTCCTGCTTCTTGTGCTTTGTGCTGCTGTGCGGCATGTGTGACACAGTGCCTCCCAGAAACTTCCAACCTCCCTGCCAGGATAGAAACATGGTTTTGACCTGGGAAATGAGGGTACTGGCAGCCGAGTGAAGCTAGTAATGAAAGGTAGCTGCAGACACAATCATCACTGGACATACACAGAGGTAAGACTTTCTCCTTGCCAGAGGATGTTCCTGAAAAATTAAACGTAATTTTCTCCATCTTTCATTTAAGAGTAGCAAACCGTGGGGAAGAACTAATGTGCTGATGACAATATACCTAACTGCTAAAGTAGAAAATCTCTCAAAAATCTTTTCAATCTGCCATGGAGTAATCAAAAAAGTCTGTCTGTATGAGGCAGAAGATCATCCTAGATGTATTAGACATTGCAAATTATTGCATGAGATTGTTTTCGACCTACTGTTTTCAAAACTGAGACACTGGAATGTGTACTAACCATGCATCAGGTACATGACCTGGCCTGCCATTATCCCAAAGTGTGATGTTTAGTTTTCCAGTGAAGCATGTAAAAATGGGTTTGCATCAGAGTAAAGTACAAAGGGGGATGGATTGGGACAGCAAAAGGAACATCTTGCATTTTTATGGGCTAACGTCACATCTGGAAAGCTGTTCCGCTCTGGTTAGTCAGCACATAAGAGATCATACGAGCCTGATCCTCCAATCACTTGGATGGAGGAAATATGTGTTGTTCCTGCCAGCAGACTCATTATAACTGAGTTTCTTCCCTTATCAGGGAATCTAAAACCCCTGAAAATAGCCCACTAATAAACCTCCACCTGTTTTTATTGGCTGTAACCTTGGTTACTGCCACTGACTGTAACCTCGGCTACTGCCACTTGTAGATATTCTAATCCAAATAAGTGTGTGTTGCACACCTTTACCAGTTATGCTCTCACTGGCCTGGGGCAGGAATATATTTTTCTTTCCTGGTGATCCATGTGGTCATGTTCATGCCCGAAGCACCACAGACTTCTTTCCATATGAATTGTACTGGTGGGAATGATGCAACTGGCATGCTCTTCCTTTGGACAGTTTGGATGTAGTCCTCAATTGCTTTGCTGATAGGAAAACCAGAAGTCCTGAGAAAATGGGTAAAAAGTAAGTTTTTGTATCTCCTCTGTGTTTTGAAGTCTAGAAAGGTTTCTTGCTTATCTTTTAGTGCTGTCTGCCACACGTCTTGAGCAGAGGTGTGGCAGACAGCCAAATTTTTATTGTTTCTGAGCTTCTGTTCTCATAGTCACTACAGATTCTACTAGTAGACAAAAAATTAGATTCTGCCATATCATAATGATTGCAACTATAAAACAGGTAAAACATCTTTGTTGTGGTTTCCTTCAGGAACCCTGTTGTTTTCTGCTGCAAACCAATTAGAGAATTACTCATTCATTGGTTACTTATCAATGTCTCATATATTCAGTAATACCTCCCCCACGTTCTTTTCTCTTCCTTTCTATCTTCTGAAATACATGAAGAACTCCTATAGAGAGCTTTAAAGATTAAGGCAAAGAGATTATTGTGCATCTGGGAGAAAAGTGGGTAACTACCACTATCTCCAAATACCATGGACTATCAAACTTTCTTAGTAATTTCTGTACTAACCCCACAGTAGTGCTTCAGTATGCCTGTGGAAAAGTCAATTTTATTTGTCAGAAAACTTTCACAGAAAGACAACTAATCCTCATCTTAGTACCCAGTCACCCTCATTTTAAAAACTATACATCATTATTGTAAGCTTGATTCTGTTCAGTTTTAACTTACAGCCATTAAATGACATCATGAATCTTTATTTGTTTGATAGAAAGAAGCAGATAGTATCAGAAATGTGCCCCAAACCTAGATAGTGACAGGCTGTGACCTATTCACTCTTTAAGCTTTTGTTGTGGTAGTTGGTTGGATTTCTCATTTATCTCTTACTGCAAGGAAAATCTTCATGATTAAGGATTGCCATCCCAGCTTTTTTTGACAGAATATGCTCTGAAGCATAGATGTCAGGACTGGACAGAGACTTCCAAAGTCAGTCTGCGACTTCTGTAATGGTTGCAGAAGTAACAGAGACCTCTAACCCTTGCTAACAGGTCTGACAAACCTCTTGTGAGATCTAGGCCCTACAGCCAAAATATTCATGTTCTGAAATAAAAATATATTTCAGATATATTTTTATTAGTAGTAAGAATTGACACCACCATTTTTGTTTGATTATAGCTTTATGAGTGTTGTGTGTTTAGTTCTTAGCAAGTACTTAAATGGGTATTTTAAACTGAGTGGGACTTATATGTGGGAAATGACTGTTACTAGGAATCACATTATTCTAGTCTTAGCAAAAAATTGCAATCAGCATCAAATGAGTGTTCAAGACAAATGGGAAGAGTTACTTCCTGAAAGTGACTGTCTCTGAATGCAGAGGAACCCAAAACAGCTGCCTTACTTCCTGATTTTTAGATGGCTAAAGGTAAGAAACTTTCCAAAATAATTTCAGATGTCTATTCTGTGATTTGAGTAGGATTGTAGTGTTACATGTAATGGTGGTGTTTCCCTGGTGGACTGCTCTCAGGGACTGCTGTGCAAACAAGAGAAACTGAGACTCTTTCAGGTGCTGGCAAAGCATGCAGGCTGTGAGCATGGAGCACCCTGACTTCAGATAGCCAGGCAGCCGCCTTTTTCTGAGGTGGCAAGGCTTGCAAAGGGATTTCTCAGAAAAATCCTTCTCTCAGTCTGCCCCTCCCCTTTTCCCGAAAACAAAAAAACCCATCCAACCAGCCAAATGAACAAACAAACAAAAAGACCAAATTAAAAAAAACCCTAAAAACCAGCCCTGCCCAGCTGAAGGCATTTCAGGGAACAAGCTATTTTTATTTCACTTGCATCCTAATACTGTGCAGGGAGCACCAGTTCTGCTGAATGAACAGGAAGGAAAGGAGGTTAGAGCATGACATATCCCAAAAACCATTGCTGGTCTTTGCTGTTTTATAACATCTAACTCCTTGGCTGCTGTTTTATAACAACCCTCTCCTTTTCCATTCTTCACATGAGGTCCTGGCTCACTCAGCTCCCTCAAACTTTCACACAGCCTTGAACTTCCACAAGGTCTGAGCTACTCAGCCCAGTCATTCTTCAGATAAGTCTGAACGGGCTCTTGGCAGAGATGCAGCCCTTCAGCTTTTCAGGACGGTTACTGCTCCAGGGCAAGGACATACACAGGTGTGTACCAGGCAGCTGTGTGGGTATCAGAAGGGATCAGGGATGTTGAAATTTATGGAAACTGGCCTCTGTACCTTCAGTGTGCCAGATACAGGCTGTCTGAGACATTTCTGTCCCTAAAGGAGCTTAAGGTGGGTTGTAATGAAAGCTGGGTGGTATTCATAATCACTGAATTTTATAAAGCTGCTCTGCTCTAAAAAAAACACCATCAGATTTTGAAAGGTGGAGAAAAAGCTGTTTGGAAGCATACAGAAAAAATTTTACTCCTTTGGGACATTTCTCTACAAGGCTGTTGAACCTCAACATGAGAGAAGCAGTTAGGAGTAAATCATGTGCGAAAAATGCGTGTTTACTTTTCAGATTTAGCAATGGTATTTAAACCCTTTTTTACAAAGAAGGCAGCATAGGCAAAAAAGTCCAAACAAACCCAAAACAGGCTGTTTTCAAAAAGAACTATGAATTTAGTGAAGGCAAACCCTACCATTAGTGCTGTTGGCAACTTCCTGGTGAACTTTGTGCTGTCAGGGAATAGCCAGGAAGGTCGCATCTTGAGTTGGCAGGATGTATGGAACAGAGACACAGCCCACTCCTTCCTACCACTGCAGTGTGAAACACCTGAAAACTCACCTGCAAAGGCAGGAGCACTTCCAGCCTGTGTTGCCTGCAGCATCAGGAAGTTGGTGGTGCACACAGTGCCAACTGCATTAGCCATAGGGATCCTTCTCCTGCATACAATATACTCATTTCATAACAGAGACAAAAATAGAGGTACCACTGCAGGCTAGACTTGGAAGGTATTATCAGATTTTTGGGATACCCATGTGGTCCCACTGAACAGAGTAGCAGATGTCTGTATACTCTTCAGAAAGTCTGTGTTCATGGTTTGAAGTATATCTATTATTTCATCCCAGTGAATAAATACTTAATTTGCTACCACATCAAAGCTATTTCAGAACTGATTTCCTTCCATATTGTTTGAGAATATGTGGTTATAGACCACCAGCATTCATTGGACATCTATCAGACAGACTTCTATGTTCATTTGGCAGAACTACTGGAAAAAAGATGTAACGTTTGCTATTACTAGCAAAATCCTACTCCATCCTATTAAGTGTGAGTAACACAAAAGAGTAGCTAGTAATAAATACAGTATGTGGGTGTATTAAGTAGGTAAGTATTTAGAAAATCAAAGTCTGAACAAAATTTGAGAATTTTATAGCTTTATCAGGTCTAAAAAGGTTGAGTATGGATTAAAAAGGTAAGCTGATGTTTCCAGGAGTTGGTAGAAATAAAAGACTAGAACCTACTAAAAAACCAAAAAAGCCCACAGAAAAAAGTTCATATCCTGTAATTTTCTTAGTATAGTATCATAAGTAGTTGCCATCCAGCCTAACCATTCTGCCTGCACATAGATCACATGCTTACTTCAGTGGCCTGGAAATGGTGTCTGGGGAAGTCCTGCTGCTCCTAAATATGAATGTTCACCTGTGTTTTTTGAACAACGTTATCCCTCTTGTTAAATACTGAGTCTCTATTGAGGATGGGAAGGACTTCCTTCAAGTGCAGGAAGCTCTGGGCAGCACTGCTGCCATGTTAGTACGAACTGCTGGAGGCCAGTTAAACTTTAACTTAATTTCTACCACAAAACCAATGAGTTTCAGTGGTCAAAGCAGGAGACCAGAGACAAATATCTCCTACCAATTGGCTCTGTTTAATGCATAGCTTTGGGATATTTCAGTTAATTTCTGCAGGCAGCTGCATCAGTGTCCTGTTGAAAGGAAGAGGAGGGCTGAATACTTCAGGTAAAGCCTTAGCTTTAACACAAACCTTTACCCCAAATTGTTTTATGGCTTGAGGAAAGCTGGATCAGCCCTAGAGCACCTTGTCTGAAGGCTCACTGCGGGGGCCACCTCTGCTTGGGTCAGTTCTTTTTGAAGACCACTGCTCAGAGGAAGACCCTGGGCTCTGTGTCTTCAAGGACGCCTAGTTGCTGCTGGGAACTCGAAGAGTCTTTTGAGAAAGGAGTGGGATTGTGATCTCACCTTTCTGTACTGTGTTTGCCAAACTACAGGTGGTTTCCTGCACAGTGGCTGGTTTCATTGTACCTCCTTCCTTGAGTATTCACTCCTCTGCTTCAACACACAGGGACATTTTGCTGTTGCTGGCGTTTTGGATTTCATTCTAAGGATCAGACACTGGATCGTTAGGTAACTCAGCATCTGATTTGAGGTCAGGTTTAAATTATTTGCCCTTGAGTAGCATGTCTGAAGTTACTGAGCCAAAATCTCCCATGTTCAGAAACCAGGGTTTTTTGTAAGCATAGAATAGCAGCAAACTCCTTTTCCACCATAGAATTTTCATTTTGTTTTTCACCAATATAGAATGAAAGGTGAAAAGATAGCTTCATCTAACTCATCAGAAAGTGCATGAAAAAACCTGACAGCCCCCCCTGTCCCTTTCCTTTTCCCTTGAGGTAGGATATATAGAGGAAGATGGCAGAAGGCAACATCAGGTAAATCTGCAGCATAGTTCAGACTCCCAAAAGTTAGAGGCACAGTCACAGCTGAGCTTCTTGGAGGAACAAAGGAATTCTTTGTAGTAAGGCAGAAATTTGTTTCAGTTATATTGGGGGTTCTCTTGAAATACTGATTTATTTTAATGCCATTTTTCTGTTGTCTTCAACTTGTTTTCTTAGTATTTTTCAAACTTTCATAAAGCCAAAAGTTTGTCTTCTGTTTCATATCATAGAACACTAACGTGCCTGATTGAGCACATAAAATATAGCTATTTTTTTAGCTCTGAAGAGATTTTTTAAGTAGGTTTAGTAGCTTTTTAACTCTATCTCTTCCATCCTCTCCCACCCTGGTATCAGAGGTTAGAAATTGCTGAATTTAGTGAAAATGGGGGGTGGTTTTTTCTTAATATTGAAATCTCAGTTTCATTGTCAGTGGACAGAGTTTTTTCATGGGACCTAGTTTTGAGAAAATTAACATAGAAATGTTTGTTCAGAAATGTATGTACAGGTCATTTTTTTGAGCATAAGGTTATCTCACTAAGAAGTCTACCCAGGGCAACCTGAAGCTGACTTGATATTAGAAGAGATTTTTACCTCTTCTCCTACCCTCCCTTTCAGAGAGGTTCTATTTTGCATTGCCCCTGCAATTTTGGGGAAGTGACAATACCCCTTTTGTACCAAGGGTGAGAGTAAAAATTTCAAAAATTTGTTTTTAACTATGTTTTGGAGGAGATTAACTTAATTTGTCCCAAATTCTCTCCTTGTCAGTGCTTGGAAAAATTTAATGCTGTAGTAGGTTGTTGGCTCTTGACATAGGATATGAGTCATTACATCGTTCTGGCAGTGAATAAACTAAATCCTGGATGTAGTTATACAAGATGGATTTTCTTGTTGTTTTTAATGACATACCCTTTTGAAATGTGAAGTGGCCTGTTACCACTGGCAGTGTTGGGAAGAGCAGGTGACTATGGGTGGGGAGTGAAAAAGAAAATCTAACAGGTTGTTCACATGGCCTTTTCAAATCACCTCCTCAAGCCCATTAATTTTAACTCTACCTTTGTAATACTTCACACAGAAACCACACGTTTTATCACCTTGACTCTTAACATTATTGCAAAAGGGGAAAATAAAAAGAAGAATGTAAAGCAATCCTTGCTAATAGAGAAGGTGATAACCCCTGACCCAACAGCTGTGAAAGCAACCCTGTCTTGAACTGCCCTTCAAACGCCTTTACTAAGTGTCCTTTCAAGAGTCAGCATGTGAACAGGTTCTACAAAGTCAAGCACCTTGCTCTCTGCATAAATCTGTGATTGTTTCGGATCACCCAAGCTCTCCTCCCAGCCCAGGCCTCCAGCATCCTTGTTTCATTCATCACAGACCTGATTGTAGTTGCCATCTCAGTCAGCTGTTCTTTGTTCAGAGAGGAGAACTTTAGACCTTTACAGGCATAGAGAGAGTGAAAATGGCTGTGCAGAGATAATCAACTGGTAGCTAGAGATGAATGGAGAATGTTCAGGATAGATATTTGCCTTGGTTACTTGTTATAGGACAGAAGAAGAAATGTTAAGTCTTTTGGTGTATCTGCGTTCAGGACTATAACTCTCTGTTTTTCTGTGTATTTTGGCAGGAGATAATGCAGATGATCAGCCACTGTTTACAGCCTTCTCTTGAGGCATGGGGAAGCTTGGTTTGTCTTCATGTCAGAGATGGATGAGCAGAGACTGGGTGGGCAGAGACAGGGCCCAGGCCTGCAAACTCTCAGTGAACAATGTTTCTGGAAACTGGTACTCAGTGACAGCAGATGATCAAATTTTCTTTTTCTGCTTCATTCCAAATGAAACTGGAGGGACAGAGATTATTCTTTAAAAATATATTTTTTGAATTTTGGGGCAATATAGTTGGACTTTCAGGTTTTCAGGTTCTGAAGAACATGGACTTCTATATAGTAATCACTTTCAGGATCTTCTTTCATCTAAATATTTAAAATTTATTGCAGTAAGTCAGCACACTTGTCATAAAGATAAGCACTGGAATTTAAATGCCTGTCTGGGTTATTAGCTGATAAAACATTTCTTGGTTCCATAAACCAAATTACAGTCACTTTCTTTGTGTCAGTTGACTGCAGGCTGAGGAGATAATGCACACAGGAAGGATCTTGAATGGTGACCTTGAGTTTTATTACACTGAGTAATCTCTTGTTGATTTTTTGAACATTTTCCCCTGCCCCTGAGCTACAGACTGGATAGGGATCATTTCTGCATGCAGGCATGATGTTTAGGAGTAGCCCTTACACTCAACTGGCTGGGGCTCATCTGCAGAGACATGGCAGGTTATTTTGCCAGGGTGTGTAGGAACAGCCCTTTTATTTGAGTTCCTCAGAGTCAGGCAAACATAGCTAGATTATTAATAGCCAAACAGTAAGTTACAGCCACCCCTGCAGCAAGGAGATGTGTGCATTTCAGCAGAGCATTAAAAAAGTAATTTGGTTTCCAACTATGATGGGTTATTTCACACATCACGTATTGCCTTCTGTCTAAGGCAAGAAGCTTAATAGTATTGAAGCATCTCTTGAGAGCATTTGCGCTTAGCAAAAACCTCAAGCATCTTGTAGACAGCATAATACTGTTGTCTTTACATAAACATGAAGGAAGAAGTGCTAAAGAAATATTTGTTATGTGGACATTAATCTTTATTTCAAATACCTACTGTGACACACTGCACTTGCTGTGATTCAGAGAGAGTTGTCTCTAGAAGGCACTCCCAGGATTGTATGTCACACATGGGCTTCTGAGGCCATGCAGAGGTATTAAAATGCTCATACCTGCACAAGGACAAAATGCCAAATGATACTAATATTTTCTTGAATCCACTTGCATGTGGTAAAAGTGATAAGGAAGATATATCTCTCCTGAATCTCAGTCATGGGTTCCATGTTTGAAAAAGTAATTTCAAGAGTGTCAGATTAGATGAGCAGACTGTGTAGCATTAGGAAGGAAGAAGAGGATCTTCATGAGGTTTTTAAAGATATCCTGCAGAGGCAAAAGCCCAAGCCACAGAGTAAAGAGGGATGGGTGGACATGGGAGGACACAGAGTATTTTGGAGAGCCTTGGGATGGGAGTGGTTGAAACCTTTTGCTCTGTGTCAGCAGCAGACAGAATCTATTCATTCCCAGGCCTGCAACAGCTAAACAAAAATCTGGTATACAAGCAAGGAGGAAGTGTCACAGCATTGATCAATGTGTCCCTTGACAATGCAGATTATGATGTGAATGTCAGTCTTGGATATGTGGCAATAATACCAGACTGGGTGGGGCAATCAGTGTGCAAGGACAGCTGTGCACACAAACCTGAATCATAGAATGGTTTGGGTTGGAAGGGACTTAAATATAGTCTAGTTCCAATCCCCTGACATGGCTAGGGACTCTTCCCTCTAGACCAAAGACCTCAGAGCTCCTGCCAGCCAGGTCCTGAACACTTCCAGACGTGGAGCATCCACAGCTTCTTTAGGCAACCTTGTCTGGTGCCTCATCACCCTCACAGTGAAGAATTTCTTCCTGGGTAAGTCCAGAGAAGGGTCACTGTGTGGGTCGGGTTTGGAGCACAGGGCACTCCAGGGCAGATGGGGGTCACTGACTGGTTCAGCTTGGGTAAGAGGAGGGGGTGGAGAGAACTTTTTCCGGTCTACAAATGCCTGGTGTGAAGGAAAAGAGAAAATGGACCCAAACACTTCCCAGCGGTGAACACCAACAGGAGACATGCACTATGCATGACCTGGAACGTGGGAATCCCATTTGATATTAGGAAAAAACATGTGAGAAATCAGGCACTGAAACAGAGCTGAGAAAGTGTGTGAAGTCACTGACCCTGGAGAAACTAAAATTTGACTTGATAAATCTCTGAGCAGCCTGATCTAATTGGACCAGTTCCAAGCAGGGAAATGAATTAATTCCAGAGGCCCTTTCCAACCGTGACTATTTTCTATGATTTCATTAAAATAATTTGGAATTAAAAATAGCTGCACTTTAAAAATAAATAATTCACTTCCCATTTGTTCAGTACACAAAACTGAATGGGATTTTAAAAGCCCAAATGTTACCATCCTACTTTTGCAAGTTTTCTTAATTATGCACATATATAAAAGAAATTGGTGGGATGTTATTATTATTGTACTTTATACTTGTTATAATTATATGTTATTAAATGACGTGAAAATTTTCCATTTAAGTTATCATGCACTAATTACATTTTAATTATCATATTTAGGACCATTAGCCATGTATTAGAATGTGACAATGCAATGTGTTGCACAATTCAGGTCTAAAAATACACATGAAGACTGGAGTTCGATAAAATGAATGTACTTACATTATTGAATGTTTTCAAATGGTTTTTTTGGGCTTGGCGGTTTTTTGATGGATTTTTGTTGTTGTTTTAGTTTGGTTTTTTGGATTTTTTTTGTGGTTTTTTTTGTGTTTTTGTTTGGTTGGGTTTTTGTTTTGGTTTTTTGTGTGTGTGTTTTGTTTTTTGGATATTTTTGGTTGCTTGGCTGGTTGGTTGGCTGGTTGGTTGGCTGGTTGGTTGGTTGGTTGGTTGAGTTTTTTGCAATGATGTTTGTGACAAACAAGCAGGAGGCAGAACTGATGTTAACTGTTGGAAAGATTTCTTGAGTAAGGGAGGTCAGAAAGTAGTTGTGAAAAGTTTCAGATTATGCAGGCTTATTATGTTATAAAAAACAATAGTAGAGTGCAAAGTAGTGGAAGAAACACTACTACTGTAATTCAAAATAACCACACCCAGGAATTATCTAGCTTGGTGAGCCTTTGACTTTTTCACTAATTGTGTCTTCAACAGATGTCAAGCTTTTTCTCAATGTACTTTATTCCATATTTTCTCTAAAACAAGGGAAGTCATGTGGGCTTCACAGTAAGTACTCCTACAGAAGCCTGACCACTGCTGCCTGTCACTCACTTTAAAGCATCTTTGCCCACTGCCTCTTAATTTCTGTTCACCTAGAAGACACATATTGTGACTTAAAAGGTTTATTTTTTACCATTTTGTGTGTAGTCTGGGGTTGCCTCGTACTTTAGCCTTACCACCACTCACACAGTTGAAATGGTTCAGCTGTGGTGGCTCCCAAAAACTGGTTTTTCTTCTTTCTGTAACTGGACTCCCCATGGCAAAGAGCAAAAAGGGAGTGGATGCATGATCATCTTTTTCTTACAGCTCAGTGACAAGGCTCTGATGAAAAACAAATGAGGAAAACTTGCCAAAACACTTAACAGCCAAGCAGAAAACTTGCCAAAACACTTAACAAACCAAGCTGATCTTCCCTTGAAACCTTTCCTTCATTTCCCAGCAAGGGCATGCTTGATTGTAAATTGCAGCGTCTTTCACTAGGCGCTTTTGCACATTACTGCTTCACAAGAGCTGTTCTGATCAATTAAGCAATAGATGTCAAAGCCTTTGGGAAGGAGATCTGTGAGCAGAAAACAGCATATAGCTCTTGTATTCCTAACTGGGTAATTTTGAAGCTAAGTAAGAACATTTCAAGTTTTATTTCTTCCTCTCTCTCTCCCCCATCCCATGTCCCCCACCCCCATACCCTTCTCCCCCCACCCCTCCCCCCCGCCCCATTTTCTTAAAAGTCAAGGCTTATATTCTAAAGATGGTGGTTTGTTTCTTTTACAAGTCTTGAGATTTTACGTATCTTGGGATTCAATACTCGACAGGAGTTGAAGTATTGGCTATCTAAAAATGGTTTAAGTATCCATCCCAAAGACTTGGTGGTTGCTGTCTGTGGACAAGAGAATATTTTCTACTGGTGACTAAACAACTTTAGTCCTGTTAACTTGGTTGTAGGAGTCACAGTGACAGAAAAGGGAAATAACAGCTAAAACTCTAAAGTGTATTTGGCCTTGTGGTTATGTGTGTGGCCAGGGCAGATAATTCCCATAATTTTTACAAAGTTGCGCATTGCTTATAGCATCTACAGCAACTTAATGAAACGGTATTTACCCAATAGGATGCATATGGGAAGAAAAGGTACTCCCACCTTCCTGGTTCTTAGTACCGGTGGATACAGACCATAGAGTAGTAGCAATAAATGAAACAGAGCTGCTATCCCATTAACTTCTGTATTTGTCTATGAGTAGTTACCATGTGGATGGAGCTCTCATATTTGTCGATGGAGTTACACCTTGCAGATATTTCTTTTGTGTTAGCTGCCATATCATATCTTACATGTCATAATTGCACTTAGACCAGAGATGAACTAGTGGTTAGAGGACCCCTGAGGTGTGCGTGATTGACGTGCAATGGTGTCCATGCAACTTTGTTCCTTGAAAGCTTGTTTGGTTGTTTATCTCTAGCTTTCCCCACCTGCCCCCTTTTTTTTCCAATTACAGGAAAATGCAAAAAAAGTGGGTTTAGGGTTTGTTAATTTTTATTTTCTCACTAGTTTTATAGCCAAATATGTTTATTACTATTCATCTTAGAAGATGTTCTTAGCAATTAAGCTGCTCCAGACAAAATAGATAAGAATTCTGCAAACTGCTGAAGGAGAAAGAACAACTTGGACAAATATGATATAAAGGACAAACATTTATTTTGTGTTTGCTTATACCCTTGTATATGTACAGATGTAATTTCTGGTAAATTCCATTGTAGTTGTGCTGGGTACAGTTTTATGACTAGCTTTTCAGTGATAAGATAGTTGAACTAAAGAGCTGCTTTCAGCATGAAGTGCAAGACCGCTGATAGAGCTAAAGTCTGGGGGTTTTCCATTATGGAATAAGAAGGGTCTTGGTTACAAAATTCAGCTGTAGATTTTGTGTGCCATAGGCCAGGTCTTTCACTTGCCTGTAGCAGCTCCTTCCATCTGTCTGTGTTAGTGGGTGTATGAAGGGTTGTTTGCTCAGCCACTAGGAAGGAGATATTTTATGTATTTGAATGGAGTCCAGGATTACAATTCTGTCCCTTGGCATTGGAGAACAATCATTGAGAATTGCATTTGGTCCAGACAAGCTATTGGTTAAGTTTGTTACTAGATGTTTTTCCTTGAATCAGGTACAATACCAATACTGGTAAACATCCGTCAAAACACATAGTTTTTAATTCTCTGCTCTCCACCCACTGCTTGATACCATTGTGTCCCTGTCTGGCCAGACAGTATGAGTCAGCTCACCAGCTTTCAGGGCAGAATTGCTGGGAGGGAAAACATTCCGCTGAAAATAATAGGATGTACTGAGTGAGGCACCATTTTGTATTCTTTCTTAAATTATGAAGCCTATTCCTAAAGGAATAACCCTTATATGCTAAATGGGTGCCCTGCTCTTCTGGCCCTGGGGGGCCAGAAGCATAATTTTCAGGCATGTTTGGTATTAATGGAAGATTAGATTATTTTATCTTTAATCTCTAATAAATGATGACTCTGAACACAGTGCATATTTACTTCCTGCTCATTCCTGAGAGAGGAATGGAAAAAAGGGATTAACCAGACAGCCAGCTGTTCTAGCTGTCTATAATACTTCCTTTCCTTATACAGTGGCTCAGCACCTGATGGAAAATTCCTATTGCATGCAATCAGAAAGAGACTTTCAGTTGTTTTATGTACCTGTTCCACCATGTTCAATAACCAGTTGCAGTCCTCTAAGTTGGTAGTGGTTTTTAACAAAACCCATCATCTACTAAATTCTATGAACTTGAAAATTGTGGGAGGTGTCTAGAAATAGACTTGGTTCTGGTCCACTATATGAGGCAGTTTTGAAGAGGTATTACTCTGAGAGGATTCCCATCCCACAAAGAGGAATTAATTAAACATGGATTACTGGCAGGAGGACGTGATCTCTGACCAGGACATCAAGAACTTCATGGAGGAGTGGGGTCTTCTTCTGCTCACTGTGATACTATGTTCTTGATGGGCCTGCTCTTAGAATCTTTCTTGTAGTGAAAACAAACTTTTTAAACTCTATGTAATGGTATCACTGACTAGGTTCCTCTAGAAAGGTAATTCATTCTGATTCAAGAGATATACAAACTGGCTACTGGAAACAGGACACAGTAGTAGCACTTCTGGAGACCATTCATGAGAATAGCTTCAGAGAATGCTCAGTTGGGCACTGTCTGATTCCTTCCAGAGCTGTGCAGGTGTCTTGCATGTCCATTCATGCCCTGTGGGCACAAATCAAGAGAACATGTATTAAGATGTGCCTTGATGCTGCAAATGAGCACCAGGGTGACTCAGAGAGGTGTCAGTCTCCTGTCATTAGGGCTTTCTGAGGATAAACCTGTATGAAAAGCTACATGTTAGGACTCTTCTGAACTGAAAATATCAAGTGGTACAAATTCATCACAAAACTTATTCTGATTGAAGTGTATTTAATACAAGGTGCTGCAAAAATTTTTCTTTGTTTTCTTCAGTGATGATGCTATTTGTTGTCTGTTTAGACATGTCATTTCTTTTAAGTCTGGAAACTTTCCTACTTGGGGAAGCCTAGATAACTTCAATACTGGCAAAAGTTAAGTTACAAGGCAGGCACACTCTGATTAGGCCTCTTGAAGAAAGTCTTTTTTATCCCGTGTCAAAATTTTACAATTTAATATCCCCTACCCCAAATACTCCAGGTTTTTTTGTGCAGAAACAGGAACCCAATTTAGACCCGATGGAGTGGCTTATCTTTGCAGAATCACAGAATCACAGAAAGAGTAAAACTGGCAGGGTCCACAGTGGGTCATCTAGTCCAACCTGTGCTCAAGGAGAGTCATTCAAGAGCATTTGGCACAGGACTGCATCCAGATGGTTCTTGAATATCTCCGGCAAGGGAGACTCCACACCTTCTCTGGTCAATCTGTTCCACTGCTCGGTTACCCACACAGCAAAGAAATTCCTCCTCATGTTCAGGTTGAACTTCTGTGTATCAGTTTCTGCCCATTGCCTCTTGCCCTTGCTTGCTGCCTGGCTGTCTTCTTGACACTGTCCCTTCAGGTACTTACAGACATTGACAAGGTCCTCTGGCAGTTGTCTCTTCTCAAGTCTGAACAGGCACAGCTTGCCCAGGCTTTCCTCATAAGAAAAATACTCCAGACCCTTAATAATCTTTGTGGCCCTCCTATGGACCTGCTCCAGTCTGTCTTGAACTAGGGAGCCCAAAATGGGGCACAGAACTCCAAATACAGCCTTGCAAGGGCTGAACAGAGGGGCAGGATCACATCCCTTGGCCTGCTGCTAATGCTCTTCCCAATGCATCCCAGGATCCCACTGGCCCCCAGGGCAGATAAGTGGTTCATGGACACTTGTTGTCCACCAGGACTCCCAGGCCCTTCCCCACAGAGCTGCTTTCCAGCAGGTGACCCCAG